>CM050410.1:31175232-31395232 GCA_027580255.1 Therioaphis trifolii | reverse complement strand
TCGTTATTGTTATATAAATCTCGCGACGGATTTTCCAGTGACGCGTTTCCGTCGATCGTAAATGATGTCGTCGGATCTTTATGTGCGTATGTATTTATTAATATTATATAGCCTTCGGGTAGCCACGTGGGCATTTTAACGGCGAGTCGTGTTGTAATTATCGTTATAACTTATAATTATTATTGTAATTATTATAATTATAATTATAATTATTATTATCATTATTATTTTCAACACAACGCGAGCTCAACTTCACTACGGGCGGCTACGGTGTAAATCTCGTGATTAAATTTTTTTTCAAAAAGACGTTTTAAAATAAAGTCATTATTTTTAATGAATAAGACGACGGAATTAATTTTAAATTTAACGGCGGTGTTATTTTACTTCTTTAATAAGTTATACATAACCTTACGGCGTCGTTAAACGACGATTTACGTTTTTGAGGCGCTCACACCCGTTACAGCAAGATTCAAATGATTAATAATAATGACCAATAAATCACGTACGAATTATGAAAAACCCGTTTGAACAACCGCGGTAGAGACGACGCACGGCGTTTTCGTCCGTTTTTTTTTCAATTTTAAACACTTTACGACGTCGATTCGTATCGAGTAAATAATAATCAATATATCATATTTATTAATTGACGACGTGCACGAAGTACGAACACAAATGATTTCGGACGTTTTTGATATATTTTTCGGCGATATATATTTTTAGATTCTGAGTGAAGCGAAGGATCTTATGGTTTTACAATGATGTTTATTTATTTTTTTATTTTTTTATTTATTTTTTTCTGTAAACACATTTTCGTATAGAAATCCTTGTCCAAAAGTTTCGTCCTTTTGTACTTTTTAGATTCGAAATTGAACTGAGATGGTACTTTAGAGAGGTCATTTTTCCAAAATCTCCATAGTTTTTCCAGTAATCAAGAAAAACGATCGAAAAACTGAATAAAAACGGTAAAATCGGTAAAAATACGCCGTAAACGAGATTTTCACTGTTCAGATTTTAGGTATTTAGTCATAAATCGAAAAGTATTGAACCTAGAAACTTGAAAATTTTATCCAATATCAAATACATACTTTTTTATATTGGACAACATTTTCAGAACAATTATAGCACTTTTGACTTAAATATAGAACTTTTAATTTACCAAATTGTTTGAAAGTTTTTATGTAATATAATTTTAAATATTTGACAAAAAGTTCTGAAAATTTTATATGACCTTACTCATATACCTACCTAATTATCATAACAAAAATTCGAAAATCGTGAGTCAGGATTTTTTTTTATACACACTTTAATAAATTATTATAACTCACCAAAAATTATACAAATAACGGTAAAATACGTAAACAGTATTTAAATAATAATATATTATATTACACTGAAGTTTTGCTCAGAATCGTTTTATACTAAAGAAATGAGTCATCATTTCTTTAAAACTTAATACATTCATCACCAATATCTTGTCCGAGGACCGAAGGGACGAAGGACGAACTTGTACCACCATCATCTCACTTTTTTTTATACTCGTTATGATGTGCATTTACACGGTGTTCTCAAGTGCGGATACGATAATAATATCCATTCCGAACTGCAACACGGGGCTCCGGGATGCGAACCGGGACACGAGACTATGACATTTTCCAATGTTTCCCATACAACGGATTCATAACTTTGCGCGCAGCTGATTTTCCACGCGTTGAAGATTTTTCCATTTCTTTTTGCACGTTTCATATTTCTGAGTACGAGTATAAATCACGCGCTCGAATAATAGGCGAACGGCGAACCACGGGATCGGAAATCCAGTTGACAAAACAAAATACTTTGGATCACATAATTCATCACAATGGCAACGACGTTTTGTAACAAAAAACATTATTATGCGGCACAGAAGAACATAATTATCGTCCGTTTGAGTACAGTCGTGAATCGAATTCACAGAAAAAAAAAGAAAAAATTAAAAAAAAAACAACAAAAACGAAAAGGTATAAAATGATATACGTATTTATGGAAAAAAAATATCGAATATAATATACAATACGTCGAAACGGATATATAAAAGTGAAACGTGTCATTAAATTTTTTTGAATCGGCATAATACTACAGGGATATCGACGTCAAAAAACAGAAGGCCGATGCTTCTACAATATTAAACTCACAAGAATTAAAAAAAAAGAAAAAAAAAGAGAGAGAGAGAGAGAGAGAAGAAGAAGAAGAAAGACGTCCATAAATACGAATAATAACCGGTGAAATTCGTCTTCGGCCGCGCGCCGTGCCCGAACGGCACCACGACAACGATAAATCAAATAATATTCGTCGACGTTAAAATACAGGGTGTTTCACGAAGGTCTGACATGTTGAATAACTTTTGTTCTATTCAATATTTTTAACTTTTTTTTTTTTAATGAATACTATAGCCTAGCGCTACAATAAAAATTACATTGAAATTTTTATTTTTATTTTAAAACTCAAATTTCAAAATTTTAAATTTTAATTTAGAGTTTGAAAAAAAAAATCAAAATAGCCATTTTGTAAACATGATTTTTAGAAAAATTTTGGTATTTGAAATTTTTATAAAGGTTGATCCGTTAATTTTCTATGATTTTTTAAAGTTAACGAAAAATGTAATAATATGTATCGTTTATCAGTCGTAATTGAACTTCAACTACTGTATTAAGCAATTTAATTCGATTTTTCGTAAACTTTAAAAAATCATAGAAAATTAACGGATCAACCTTTATAAGAATTTCAAACACCAAAATTTTTCTAAAAATCATGTTTACAAAATGGCTATTTTGATTTTTTTTTCAAACTTCAAATTAAAATTTAAAATTTTGAAATTTGAGTTTTATAAATAAAAAATAAATTTTAATGTAATTTTATTGTAACGCTAGGCTATAGTATTCATTAAAAAAAAAAAAAAAAAAAAAAAAAAAAAATTAAAAATATTGAATAGAACAAAAGTTATTCAACATGTCAGATCTTCGTGAAACACCCTGTATAAACACCGTGATCGGTAATAATGTTCTTATTCTCGCTTTTTGCCCAGTAGCCGCGCGTTTAAGACTTATTTTGCGGTTCGAACGAAAACAATCTACCACGATATCAAAACAACGGTTTAATCTCGACCGATAATCCGAAACGCAAACACCATTATACCTGTTCGGGGACGCGGTCTCGAGCAAATACCTCAGTAATAACGTACTTAGGACAGGTTGTGATAACTAAACAACCGACGAAATTATCAACTCCGACCTCGAGGCGAATCGATGCGAAAAATATAAACAGAAAAATAAAGAACGATTTTACGCGAACTCGACGAGCACTTAACGAATATGATAATATCGGTAAGAGAAGAGAATTACGTTTTTCGAACGAAGACAAAGACGTATAACGTCACAGATGATCTGTGATAATATGAGTGTCCGATGAGTACTTTAGTTGTTTTTACATTGAAAAATGTTTTTGAACACCGAAATATCGATATAATAATACGATAAAACAGAATTTTTTTTTATCGTTTGTTCCAAAGCAAAAAAAAAAAAAACATGATCACTGTAAAATGTAAAAATTTATAATATTTTCGGCTGAAAAACGAATTTATAGAACGTCGCGCTCGACGCCCGTAATATCGCTATTGAAATTGATCGGTGTGAACTCTGCATATTTCGTAATGGCTCCGCTGGAATATCGGCAATTAAATTTATTCGAAAGAGCCGGTAATCGTTGTCGAGAATTCGTTGCGTCGTTGGAATTCCTGTTGGCGTTTTCCGAGCTATATCGGCAGTGCCGAGTATTATAATATTCGCTCTGAGTATTTCTTAACGATCACTCTCCGCCCAAAACAGACCACTATGCGTGCAGATAATTATTGTGGACTCGTGTCGAAATGAAAAAAAAAACCCCAATGACATAACGATTTGGTCGAGTCGAGTACTAGTCGGGTGAAATATCGGTAACGGCAGTATACACAATAAGTATCCGGGTGAGATCGCTTATACCAGGAATCTCCGACCTTTAGTGTTAGCCAACGACATCGATATTTCGATACGATATCGATATCGTGACTTATTTTTCGTTTTTTCGATGTCGATATCGAATAAATGTTATCGATTTACAGCGATACCGTTAAACCAGACAGAGTCAATCAATAATTCTTATTTTTTAACTCATTCTTCGAATCTGAAGCAATAACAGACAGCTTCATGGTAAGACAACGGACAAAAAATAATAATAATAATAATAATAATAAATTACTGTCAATAAAATATTTTAAAATACCAATTAATAAATAACATAACTTCATTTATGTTTTGGGAAAAAGTACTAGATGAAATAAAAAAAAATTACAATGATAATAAAATAGGAGGAAATAAATTAACAATATTATTCATAATTAATTAGTATGTGTATTTAATAGTTTGATTAAGTTCAATAATTAATTATAATTTGATATTTTTATTTTTTATTAAGTAATTTTAGTAGGTAATTAATAAAACAAACAGTAAAAATCTGTTATAATGAATTCATTTAATATTACCGATAAAAGTGTTATGTTAATAACGTGAAATATAAATAATTATTAGTATTTTACATCGATATATCGCGAAACGATATCGAGAAAAACTAAACGATATCGATATTGAAAATCATAACGTTGGCCAACACTACCGACCTTTCTTTATACTGCAGGCCGAACCTGAGAAACTTTTCTGCGCCATGGGCCAACGTTTTTTGGGGAAACTGAGGGGTAAAGAGAGGTGTGAGATTGAAGAATGAAAGAGAGAGAAGAGTCAGGTATATTTCAATAATAACTGAACGAAAGTCCTTTGTTTCATCGTTATAATTTTTTATGAAAAATTTAAAACAAAACGTGTACCCTACGAATATATACTTTAGTCAGCTTGGCGGAATTATACGTTTGTCTCTCCTGGATAACGATATGGCTTTGTAAAATCACAGAACAATACAGAACCGATACTCAGCTTGGTGGCCGATCTCTGGTGGTTTAGTGTTGATGTTGTAAATGATTATCTGGTGGTTTAGAAGTGTTGTTGTAAACGATTTTTTTTTACAATAAACGGTTTGTTGTTTGTTTACGTTTTGATCCTATAACCTACAAATATACTACAAGTGTTTACTGTTTAATGTTTATTTTATTAACAATTCAACATAATGATAGTTTGGTCTATCTGTCTATTCTATAATCAATGTTATTAGACTATTTATTTTTATTATCATGGTGGTATCCAAGTATCAACTATTGAAATATATGATATGAGACGTCAGTTGGTTTTCATATTTAACAAAATGGCAGTGCCCATGAGTTCAAGGCCATGTCCCCACTTTTTTTAAATAACATTAGGGATTGTGAGAGTGTCATACCCCTGGTAAAATATTTTGTGAAATATAATTTTCATAATCACGAACGATCGTGAGCGTAGATCCATAAATAATCGTATTATTTATTTATTATTTTTATTTTTTTATTTTTTAGAGAATGCACATTACTATTTCGAAGGATAGTAGAACATTTATTGTAGAATCATTGTCTAAATCGAAAAATAATCCACGAAAAAGATTCAGTTTTTCTCAATATTAATTCCTCGAGGTGCTTACACTAAAAAACTTTTTATTCATATTATACACTTGTCCCGTGTCTTGGTTTCTCGAAAAGAGAACTCGTTAGAGTCCAGAACATTTACGGTGTTTGAATAATGTTTCAAAGTCAAACGCGTACTGAAATCATCATTAGTTCCATCGAATACTTAAATATCAACGAGGATTTGAAAACGAATTCCGCTTTCTTTTTGTGTTGATTTAAAAAATTTGCTAATTCCATTAAATTTAGGTGAAATTGTAAAGGCAATACGTGAATTCAACGATCCGAAATGATTAAGCTGAATTATTTATCGAATTAAGTGAAAACTGCATATATCAAAGGCGTCTCATTTGGGGGGTAGCAACTACAGTGTTTAGCTTTACTCTGCACAATTTACAAAAACAGAAAAAAAATAGTCCGTAATTCTTCGTCTTACATTAAGCACAAAAGTATTAAGTATAAAAATTAAGTACAGCGCCAAAATAATTACTGTGCTTTTACGTAAAATTTTCTTCCGTCGTCAGTCAGACTGATCGGCATTAATAATTGTTATTTATTTATTTTTTTGTAAAAATAACTCATGAAAACTCGGCAGTCGCTCTAATAACACCAAAACTTGAAATGACGTTCTTGACGTCTGTATACAGTCGAGTATCGATAATTTAAAAACCTTGACAACTCGATTTTTTTTTATCCTCTGAATAGTATACAAGTCGTACTCGAAATGTATTACTCGAAAAATACGCAAGTCAAATTAAAATTGTACCCGTGGCTCTTGAAATGCGAGTAATCGAGACTCGATTCGACTGTTTCCAGTTTACGTACATTTATTATGCTTAGAGCTAACGTTTCTCTTTTTTTTTTTTTTCATTATCTCAAATCATGAATCGGATTGTTTGATATAGTGATTTGTCTGTGTTTAAGAGTCAATGACTTTCAATATTTTCTGTTTCATTTTCCGACACTCGACGCAGTGGCCGAAAAACGGGCAAACGCGCGATCGTGTTTGAAGAATTCGAATTTTCAACCGATCGTAACCGATGACGACGGGTACGAATCGCATTAAAAACAAACGTTGATTAATGCGCATAACGGCAGGCCGATTGAACGTACGAAAACGATTGACAGTTATGACTTACGTACGATATCATCATTATAGTATAACTTCGTGCCGTGGAGAACACTGTGCTTCCTTAACGCGAACATTGAATTTTTTCGGTCACACGATTTTTTCCCGGCTCTCACTCTCCCCTCGCCCCCCCAAAAAACGTATACACATCGGTAAAGCGCCTATAGATGAAATTTTTGAGGGAGGAAAATTTTTTTTTTTCAAATGTAAGCCAAATAAAAATTCAAGGTTATTTTCAACATAAATGTATTAATAAATTAAATATGTATATACCACCACGCTAAGTATGAATAATAAATTATTGAATCTTCATAAAATATAATACCTAATTAAAATACATTTTAATAAATACGATCAAAAAATATAATGACAATAGAAGTTTGTCCTTTGTCCCTTTAGTCGTCGGACAAAGTACCTAATGGTGACGGCTTTATTGAATTTTAAAAAAAGTATAAATTATTTTTTACCAAAAGATTCAAAATGTGTTTCTCTATCTATGTTTTATGTTTTGTTATGATTCAATGGATCAACAATTATGTATACACATTTAAAATTGAAAATGTATGTAAAAACAGTAAATTCTGTAAAAACTGTAGACACATTTAGTTGAATGCTTATTTAAAAAATGTTTACTAACATCTGTTAACATTTTTGAGTATCATTTGGTGAGTATATAAGTAGGGTCATATTTTGTTTTCAAGTCTTAATATCAAAAATTACAATTTTTCTTCAGCAATTAATTAATTTAACGATAGAACTATAGAAGTATTTCAATGCTCTGTTTTTATTCAAAAATTGTCAATATATTTTATTAAATATGTAATTGTATGTTATTGGTATATGGTGAATATTTAAAGTTTCTAACAATATGAGGTTTGAACCAAATAACTAAAATCAATTTTTTGAAAGTCTCATTAATGACAAATTTAACCATTTTTTCTAAATTATTTTGGTAGTTTTTCCTTACGCTTCGAAAAATTATGGAAAAGAATGAAAAATAATCCCTCAGTGTAGAATCTATCACACATATCATTTTTATCTATAGAGTGGCTGAACAAAAAATCGGACAATGTTTACTGCTCCAAAAACCGTGTTAACCGCAGAAAAAATAAATAAAATAAACACCATTGTAAAACCAAGAGATCTAACCGCTTTCCTCAAAATCTCAAAAAACGGAAAACAAAACGTAATTAAATTTATTGTGGTTAAACATGCATTCTCAACTTCTTCGTTTTAATCCGAATACATTCATGATGTTCTAAATGAAACTAAATAATTAAATAGATGATATTAAAAAAAATATATCGTAAATTAAAAGTTTATATTTTTTCCAGGGGGTGAGCTAGCGCTAAAGACGTTTTGTACGTAAAAAAATTAATGAATCATTTTACTCGTACGACCGTGTGGAACGACGGCAACCAGCGAATTATTTGCAAACCGATATTTTAGAGAGAAAAGATATATATTTTTTTTGTGTTTTTGTGTTTTTTTTTTTTTTTAAAGCTTGTTAACTCAATAATATTTCGAGAGCGTTAACGAGTTCCAGACACTCACTTTATTTGTAGAATAATCGGTACGATTCTCTAAGCCTCTCGGGCACGGCTTAAGTCATAACAACGTTTTAATCGCAGTAGAGTGTACACACACAAACTATAATATACTGTCTCTTAACTCGCAGAGACGCCGTCGACAACGGGCGGCGGCGGCCGCTTTCAATTACGCGGCGAAGCAATCCGCCACCGCCGCCGTCCCCTTTCGCTTGACATTTTTACCCGTCGCGTACTGCTCACCATATAATAATATATATTAAATACATATATATATAATACGTATATAGCTATTATTATCGAGACATAATGGAGTTCGTGTCGTGCGCCGTGTAGTAAACTTTGTTTGACCGGTAAAGTTTGTCCGAAAACGGTAACACACACACGCTCACGCGCGCGCGACTTTTCATCGTTTCCGTCCACGTCCGAAAATAATAACTCGCGAAAAAAATATCGTACGAGTACAATACGACGTGCAGTAGGTGCGTTGTATAAAAACGCAACAGTACTACCCGTGCTATTATACTTTGTGCGCGTGGAAATTTGAAATCGAACGCATGCTCGTGCGTGGCTAGATTTTTCAAAATGCCGCGTACGTCGTGCGTCGTGCGTCGTACGTTGTGCGCCAAAATTGAATATGCCGTGAAACTCGAGGTATATCATTATGGTTGTGATTTGATTGTACAACTGAACACGAGCGCTTTTTTAGTGTCCTTTTTTTCTGTTTCGTATTTTTAATTTTTTTCTTTTTTTTGTATTTTATTTTATTTGCGATGATTAGAAATTTCAAACAATATTCACTGTAACTCGAGTCGTATGATGATTCTCGATTTAAAAATAAATTCATTCAACAACTCGTCGCCCTTCTCACTCGAACTTCCTTCTGAGAAAACACCTTTGTTGTTTTAAGCCTAAAGCAAGTGGATTAACTTTATTATGTAAGTATTTACAATCGCCTACAGTACGCCCGTTTGTCACTAATTAAAACGAAAAGTTTATTATATGCGCGGTTAATTTAATACGAATTACTTTAGTAAATCGTTCAAAATACACTATGAGATGGTTATCAAATACGACATTTAGACCGAACAAACATATTTGTTTTCTGTTATTACGGTTTATTTTTCTTAGAAATATTAAGTATACATTGATTTACGTTGATTTTAATCATTCATAATAATGAACTGATTTATTTTATTATTTTTTTTAAATGTTACACAATATATTGATTAATTATCCGAGTAATAGTACGCATTACTCATATACGCACAGCTCGTTTCTAATTTCAGACTTTGTCTCGGGGCTCAGTAAAAAATAAGGGCCGGACTGTACGGGGTTCTTAATGCGGATAATCTCTAAGCGGCCAAACTCGTGTTGTCCAATTATAAACTACGAGTCTGAGCGTTGTGATCGATTTCGGTTGTATCGTGTTGTACAGAGCACGTGGAAAACTCTGTTAGAATTTCATTGTAACCGACGCGATTTGTAAATTGCGTTGTAATATTAAAGTGACAATATTTCGTTGAAACTTATGACGGACGTATGAAGACCGAATCGTTCGGCGAATGGCTCGTACGATTTATAAGATTTAAAATATTTCAATCTTCTCAATATACAGGGTGTTTCACGAAGATCTGACATGTTGAATAACTTTTGTTCTATTCAATATTTTTAACTTTTTTTTTTTTTTTAAATGAATACTATAGCCTAGCGCTACAATAAAATTACATTGAATTTTTATTTTTATTTTTATAACTCAAATTTCAAAATTTTAAATTTTATTTTAGAGTTTGAAAAAAAAAATCAAAATAGTCATTTTGTAAACATGATTTTTAGAAAAATTTTGGTGTTTGAAATTCTCATAAAGGTTGATCCGTTAATTTTCTATGATTTTTTAAAGTTTACGAAAAATCGAATTAAATTGCTTAATAGTTCATTATCTTACTAGTGATATTATTTGATGACTGATACATATTATTACATTTTTCGTAAACTTTAAAAAATCATAGAAAATTAACGGATCAACCTTTATAAGAATTTCAAACACCAACATTTTTTCTAAAAATCATGTTTACAAAATGGCTATTTTGATTTTTTTTTCAAACTCTAAAATAAAATTTAAAATTTTGAAATTTGAGTTAAAAAAAAAAAAAAATAATAATGTAATTTTATTGTAGCGCTAGGCTATAGTATTCATTTAAAAAAAAAAGTTAAAAATATTGAATAGAACAAAAGTTATTCAACATGTCAGATCTTCGTGAAACACCCTGTATAGTAACGGTGAAAAACGTTTTTCCTCAAAATACAAGTACACCGTGTTTGGTTTTCAATTATTCTAAAAATAACGTTTTCAAAACATGATATACATACACGTAGGTACTGCAGCAATACACGTGTCATTGTTAACGTCTCGCCGGCTTCACTCAATGTCTAAAACAATTGTGTTTTAAAATAATAGACGCGTACAAAGAGCCGACACACGCACACACACACACACACACACACACACACACACACACACACACACACACACACACACACATACTCGAATGGTGCACTCATATTTACATTTTCTATTGTACGTAATGGTTGCGGAGCAGCGCCTCATTGTTCACGTGCACTATGATTAACGCGCGATGCGCCCGAGTGTGACTATCGGTCTGAATTGATTACGCGTAATCTAAAACAGGTGTCCGCGTGTCATCTTATCTACTCGTGCAATCGGGATGTGTACAGTACATTAGTGTGATTTCCTACTCCCCGGCGGTTTGTGCACGGTAACGGCCGAGACTCCTAATAATGAGAGCGTTCGGATTAATTAATCGCGAGCGCGGGCCACGACTGCGGCGTGAACACTACTACCGGCTGAGACGTGTGAACTCGGGGCGGAGACGGTGTTCAATGGGGGGATTATTCGTCGTCGCGGGAGGAAGAAAAAATCGATTTCCCTAACATTTCTGGTCCTCGCGAAAAGACGGTAATGTTATGCGAGTCCAATCAACTTACTCACCTCGATCTTCGTGATCGACCGACGAAACGAAAAAAAAAAATCATAACAATAACCTCGGTTATTGTAATCAATATCACGACTACTAAACATTACCACAGGCCGTTTTTTCGGAGCCGAGCGGTCCGAAACTCTGATTAAAACATTGTACGCGCCCGGTTCGAAATTTCCTGTTACGAGCTCGGTCCGGCCCGATCCATATTTATTTGACTGTGTTCTTTCTGTTGTTTTATAATATTGTTCAAGTCCGGTCCGAATCACTATTAAACTTAAAGTCTCGACCATATTCGGTCAAAAACTGTACGATTATTTTGGTTTGCGATAAAAATGTAAATCGACCTAATTATTCTATATTAGCCATTAGTATTGGTGTGCGTAGACAAAAAAATTTCATAAATCTCTGTTTCTCTCTCTTTGTAATATAATAATATATGAATCGATATTTTGTCGGTAATGCCATTACTCGAAAACTTTTTTTTTTCATATTGGTAATAGTTAAAGAAACGTGTTTACACAGAAAAACATAAGAAAAGTTGTACGGATGTTACTAAGTTAACTTCTAAAGGGTGGCTGATACAGAGATAATAAAATAAATAAATGGATTACCATTTATTTATTTTATTATCTCTGTATCAGCCACCCATAATAATAATAATACTTATGGAGAGGTATCTATATGTTACATAGAGTGATACAGGAACTCTATGTTTGGGACGCGAACATTATTGTTTATCTTTGCCCATGAGAATTTTTATCTTTACTTATCAAAACCTATTTTCAAGCTGTTCCAACTTTCTTGAAACTTTTAAGATATAAATTAAATATTTTAAGAGTAACTGTTATTTAAAATTTAAATTAACGAAATATATAATTTATATCTAGGTATATGGTATTAAGTTAATTGATGACATTTCGACTGAATCTTCAAAATTTACTTTTTTCTCCTTATGTATGACTCATCCTATTGAATATTTTAAGCCAAGACAGGACGTCTGTCGGGTCAGTCAATACTCATAATACTCAAATACAGTCAAAACTCAAATACTCATAATACAGTCAATACTCAAATAATAATCATAGTATGATGAAAAACGTAAATCATTTTAGGTAAAATATAAAACAATTTTTTGAACCTGTAACCTATAGGTGCAATATAATAATAATTGATGAAATATAATAAAATAAAAAAATAAAATAATTAAATCCAAAGTCAAGTACGACGGCCGATATCCAATCATAACGAGTCCGAAATATTCGTCTTATGACCGGTGCAAGCCCGGTTATCTGCGGATAGTTTTGATTCGTACAACTCGGTCGACAATAACATCGAAACCATACATGTCTTGAAGACCTTTATTTGCTAATAAGTAATATAACATATTACAAATATATACTGTATCTCAAACAAAAATAAAAAAGTAAAAACAATATAAAATTAATTTCTTAGAATAGCCCCAATGTATGTGCGAAACATGCGATTCCACAACGACACTGGAATATCATACTCGATCACAAGAACCAAAAAACTGTTGAACAGATTTCGTTTAAAATTAAACTCAATAAAATGAGCCTGTCATTTCAAAATCACATCAAAAACAAAAACTGTAGCCTAAAATCACACCTTGCCGAAGATGACTTATTAGTTATTATCAGTGAAATCATCATCAAAATTATCATGATAATTAACTAATCTAACTAACCTATAATTAATTTATGATGTACTTGTGCATAAGTTTGTAATTTATTTGATTTATAAAATAAAAACCATTGTAAGATCAGATGATATATTGACAAAACAATTAAAATGCGATAAATGAATTAAAAAAAAAAAAAAAAACACGGGTCGATTTTTTTCAAATCAGAAACAATTCGTTTGTTTAAAACTTTAATCCGAACCATTCGGCTACGTAGATTCTTTGCCGACGCGTACCGACGGCCATCCGAACGGTTTACAATATTATATTCATCACTGTAACGTACGGTGGACCGTCGGACGGCGTGAGCGACGATTATTCGAACGATCAAAACGATTAACACGGTCAACAATTCGAAACGGCCAAAAGGGTTGCGTGAAACTAAATCCATAAATCTCCTCGATCGTATACGATGTACGTGTACACTCACGTTTGTCTTTCGTCAAAGCCATTTCGTTCCCGTCGAGTTTATAGATAGACCTCGTACGCACTGTAAATTGTTCATTTATCGTCTTATCTTGTAGGAATAAATCTTAAAAATAAAATATATATATATGTATGAAAAAAATCGAATTACAAAAGTTTTTATTTGTATTATTTTTTGTATTACAATTTTTTACTTAGAATCATATTGTTAAATTTATATAATTTTTTTTTCTACGATTTTATTTCAATTTATTGAAATTGTAATCTGAAAAATCGATACCAAAATATGTTTTTTTTTTCAAATAAATCATGTGGCTATGAGATAAGAAAACTACAAATGAAAAATCGTAAAAAAAAAACAGAAATATGCAATACACGTCAAACGATGGCAAAATACGCGAATTAAATCTTAGTATTTCGGATCTATGGACTGTATAATGATTCAAACTCGCAACTTACCTAGCTACATTTTAGACTGTCGATGAAAAACACACGAAACGCGTATAAATATAACGGGCCCTGCTAATGACCAAATACCGTTGAAAACTTTATGAAATGATGGCACACGACGGTCGGCATACCGAATTAGAACTGGTCGACTCGAGGTGCGGGTGACCCGGGAAATGTCAAAGAGGATCGATCGACGATTTTCCCGGGTTCAGGCGTTATTACCACTGTTTAAAGAGTTTTTTTGAAAATTTCACGGTTAACGCCGCCGTGATGGCGTTACGACGACGCCGTGTCGCGTTCGTGATGCGGACAAAAACGCACGTGCGAGAGACGCGTGTAGGCGCGTGTACGTAAAACACTCCGTCTACACGGCGTCCGTGGCGAGGAAAACAGCTGTGCGATTCAGAGCGTGACTCCGCCGCCGCCGCCGCCGTGCTTGTCGGTCCGGGCGGATCCCGTCGGAATGTCATATCGTTCGCACGGCGGCGGCGGCTGCGGCGGCGGCGAGTAATCGGTTCTATAATAAGCGGTCGGTCCCGGACGACAGCGGTATAATACTCCGTTTCACGACGGCGGCGGCGACTTCGGTGAGGTGGGTGTTAAAACATTTTATCACGACCGGTGAGTTTCCAGAATCCGTGGTTCCAACATTCTCCGGGCGAGTCGGTTTCCGGATTATAGTCAACGAGTGAAGCGTAGGATCATATTTTGTTATAATTATTATTATTATTTATTTTTTATTTAAAGAAGTCAAGGCTTCAACAGCGGTGGAGGTTATTAGACTGTCAAAAAATGTTTGCATGATATTCGAAATCTTAAAATTATTTATTTCATAGAGAAGATATTTATAGTTATACATTTTTTTTTTAAAATTAATTCATAGTTTTTTAATAATATTAGTAATATTTAGAAATTCGATTATTTTGAGAGTTCGATATTCATCGAGTGCTTCTGCTAAGTTGGACGGCATGATCAGGTCGTTACGTATTCAGATGTACAGTGTGCATTCTTCCACTATAACATGTTTGATGGTTAGTACTTGGTTGCATGTGTCGCATCTTGGTTGAGGCTCTTTACTGATTAGATATGAGCAGTGGTGTAGTGGGACGTATACGCGGGTATACGGCGTATACCCACTTCTCTGTTTTTCTGTAAGTGCGTATACTTATAGAATAACACATGATACGCAGGTATACGCATATGGAAATGCATTTATTCTATAAAACAATTTGATAAATAATTTTTAAAAAAAATGTACCTACTGGTATACTGACCATAGAGTTATTTATAAACATTGTGGGAAAGCGTATTATATGTAAGCACCGTCTTAGAAGATCTTCTAAGACCGTGTATGTAAGTATGTAACTGATAAAGTGATAAGACACTACAGAACAACAACAACGGCTTGAACCACCAGTTACAATAATTATTTGTGCATTATGTCTCGTATATTTTTAATTTTTATTACATATTTGACTAATTAACTATTATATTAAACATTAAATAATAAATATGGAACCAGAAAAAAATAAGCTTAGAAGTGGCACATTACTTTCATATTTTAACATAAGTCAAGTAGTTATTACTACTTATTACTACTAGTCAAGTAGTCATAATTTAGTTTTTGCTTAGAATTGATCTTTATTATTTAATAAGCTAAGCATGTTAGGTGCTTTAATAAATACCAAATTTAAATTCTTTAAATAGTCTTAAATAGTGACTTCAAAGAGGGTGTGATAGATTTTATTTTTTAATTTAATATTTTGAATTTTCCTATACCTAATCCTGTTTCTTGTTTTTATTATTTAATAATATATATATAAGATATATTATTGAAACTTAAAAATCCTATCTGTATATTAATATATTATAAATATATATCTAGGAGAATGATTGTAAACTTTAGAGGTTTAATTACGGCAAGTTATCGTAATATAATGACGTATACAAATGCAATTATAAATATAAATATAATAATAACGAAGGATATACAGGGGGGGTTTCCTATCAAACACATTTAAGCGTATACTCACTAAAGAAATTACGACTACATCACTGGATATGAGTGTGTGAGAGAGGAATGTCCGATTCCGGTGCGGGCAATTGCGATATCTTGACGTCTGTTGAAATAAGTAGTAATTATTATAATTAATTTTTTTCTCCATGTTTTATTTTCTTTTCGCACAATCTCTCGGGATACAATATTATTAAGTACGTGTGAACGGTCGAAAATCGAGTTTTTTCCGAGTAACCACACAAGAGTGTACGATTTAGATTTTGAACGGTGCAGTATTTGTTTATAGCGCGATTGTTTCCGTACGAGTTAGAGTAAATCGACTAACATCGACCTAATTAATATAGCCAAAGTTGTATTTTTACTATTTCTGTTTTCGTCGCGGTAAAAACGCGTGACGGACACGTTTTAATAATGAGCCGTTTCTAATATATTTTAGTTGTTACGGTTTTTCATTTTTTTTTT
The DNA here is from genome assembly GCA_027580255.1 of Therioaphis trifolii. NCBI lineage: Eukaryota > Metazoa > Arthropoda > Insecta > Hemiptera > Aphididae > Therioaphis > Therioaphis trifolii. Next base: position 31,378,889 of record CM050410.1, on the reverse strand, counting down.
TCTTCAAATTGTCTATTCTTCTTTTGGCTTCTGAGTGAAGCGAACGACTTATTGGTTTTATACAATATGTCATTTCGTCTGGAATCGCTTTCCGTTTGAGTTCAGCCGTTCAATTATGAGAATTACTTTCGGTGCATTTAAGAGAGGTCGTTTTATTTTCTCTATTCGGAAAAGTTTTTCAATTTTTTAGAAATAAACTAGCGTAAAAACGGTCAAGTGCCGTAAAGGAGACTTTCATGAAATTGATTTGAGTTACCTGTTTAGTCATAACTTCAAAAGTAAATTTACTAGAAACTTAGAATGTTCGTTAAATATAAACAATACTCTTTTACAGATTTGACAAAAAAAAAAAACCCATAATTTTACTAACAATACTTAAACTATCTAAAAATCGTTTTTTATGTCTTTATTTAGTATTTTGATCTAATCGTTTTGAAACTCGAGGTATAAATAGGAAAATTTGTTTCAAATTTGTCGGTTATAATATGCATATTTTTTTATTCTTATCATATTAAGTTTTAAAAATCTAAGAAGGTTTTGATTGAAAAAGTCGTCCGATAATTTGACGAAAGCCGATATAATATATTATATCATGTATGTTGGCGCACTTAAGTTTTGTTCGGTTAATATTATAAATTATACGTCGTTCATTCGTAAATTGATATGCACTTATATCGTAAATTATTCAAAACTATTCATCGTTTCTTTAAAATATACCCTTCTACCTTAGTGTCGTGCAGAGACGAATAATTAACTTCCACCACCTACAATCTTATCAGATTTTCATACACATGTATTAATATGTTTGCTATATTATTGACATTTGTTTTTGATTTAAAAAAACACTACTTAGGAACCAAATATGACGTGTGCCACATTAAATATCACGGGAACCAATTCGAATACCGATTTTTAGATATTATAACATGTGAATCCGTTCGGGTGCATCCACAACATCGACGCGATGGCACTATATCATCGATCACATAGATCGAAGAACGAAAAAAACGATTGACGAGTTCTCGAAACGTGGTCGCTCAAATGCGTAAATTGGTCGCGATTCGCATAAATAATAATTTTAAAAAAACATGTCATAGGTATAAACATATTTTATTCGAGAATGATCGACAGAACAATAATTTTTCAACAATTCAAATATACGGTTTTTTTTTCGCTGAAAAAGCGAATAAAACATTAATGGATGTATTTATTAGATGAATTACCGGTCGTTGTCCGGTTAATAAATAAAAATAATAATAATAATGATTAATGCGTAAATTTCATATTTCCGGGCCCTTGACTACTTGTTCGAATATTTTATTTATTTTATTTTTATAATGGTTGAAATTTTAAATGTTAATGCACCGTACATTTTTCAAAAAACATGAAGTGGAAAACAATATGAATTCTGTCGCTTCATAATAATTTCCATCGATAAAAAGTAATGTGTCATACATTTTTTTCATCGATTCCAAATTTGACATTTTAATGTTTAATTTTAATATTTTAATTTTTAAATTTAAATAAGAATTAAAATGTCGTATTAAATTTTTAATGCCTCTTACCACGGCGAAATATGGTGTAGACGACTTGCATCAAAAAAAAAAAAAAAAAAATTAAACGATAGTAACTTATTGAAATCGGTAAACATTGATTCGATTCTCGTAACAGAGCGATCGAATGTACGAAGTACGTAATTATCGTGCTGTGTAGAGATTTATAAAAGTGATATTCATTCGCTCGGCCATATAGAATACTGGCGCGACGACAAATATAATCGTTCGCCATAGATGCACCGACAAGTATTCACGATAACCACGGAATATCTGTTTATTTTACAGTCAATCGTTATTATAGGTGACCGCGCGGGTCGGCCAAATAATAAAAACGCGGGTCCATATAGTGATAATAAAAACGAACTGGCATACCCGTTGCGTCGTAATAATATTCAACATTTTCATATGCCTTTTAAACCTTTTGAGACGCGAAATTTCGAAATATCACTTCTCGGTACGCCTAAGCGTAGTAACGAGTACATCGTCTCAAATGTTCAAATATGTCGTGACGGCATAGTTTTGGTCGTAGGTTCGTTGACCGATCAGTCATGAGTGTACGCGTAATAATAACGATTTTGTACAACGCGTTGCAACGTGCGTGAGTACGAAAACATTTCGTGGTTGCTAATTCGAAAATCGGGAATGCTGAGCCCCTGAACTACCCTAGCTGTAACCAGTGGCGTATTTAGGATTCTAACCTGACCCTGGGTACACATTTTTTGGTAATGGTCCAATACGCGACTTACCGAAAAAATTGTATTAACCTCCGGATTTTTTAATTTTTTTATCGCAGTTATTACAAACGTTATGGATATTTCACACTATTTCTGTCGACAAACTGAAGAGGATAGTGGATAACTTTGAAATCTTAATACAATTTCAAAAAAATGGGTGACTCCATGAGTAGGCAGCCAACTCCAGGAAGAGTGGTAAAGGTCATGTCAAAATTCAAAAGCCACATTTCACGATGCCTTTTTGGCCGACACGAAAAAGGTGTTTACAGAAACTGGTTAAATTAAACAGCATTAATTAGTCATCGACGATATTGAAAAAGAAAATCAACAATATTTTTAATTTGTTTAAGATTTATTAAATTTATTTATAAATTATATTTACGTATGATGCAGGTCGCGTATTGAATCATTATCATTTTTTTATTCCCTCTTCTTCTCACTGGTTTCTTTATAGTAGCGATTTTTCTTATCTACCCAAAAATAAACGTACGTCATGTGATATGGTAATAGTATTATGCAGTATGAAAATCAGTGATTCTTTATCATACTATCACTATCACACTGTCATAGCTGTAATTAACACGTGACTATTACATCATGATCCTCAAAAAATCGGGTGCCCGTTTCCAAAGTGAAAGCCCAAAGACAACACTAATATTTTGACCAGTTGACTGGGGCGCTCACAAATTGCCTCCCATCTGACCCTCGAATTGCCTCCCGAAAAAAAAGTAGTCGAAAAAGTAGTGACCCTCTTATACTAGAATCGCCTACGATAGGTGTAATTAATCGATATTATATTAGTAAATAGACTGTCAGGTGTAATAATAATAAATTGACCGCGGATTATATGCAGTGAAAGTACTCTAATATATATTTATATACATGCAAATATGCAGCATAAAATCCAGAAATATGCAAAAAATTGGCCAAATTAGACTAATCTTTAACTGATAATCAGTAATCGACAAGTTTGTAGCATTTGGCAAATTAATCTGCCTGGGAAATACTGTATGTCTTAAAATAATATTTTTGAACATTATGGAAATCGATAAAATCTATATTATCGATAGTAAAAACTATCGATAATCTAAGTTTACTATGGGAGGCAATTCGAGTAGACTGTTTGGATATACTCGAATTGCTTCCGAAAACATCCGGAGGCAATTCGAGTGAAAAAAGGTTACCTACCTGAATTTGGGAGGCAATTCGAGTGTCGCCGTTGATTGTGTTTTGTTTTTGAACAACCGACGACAAACCGACACACGCGCGCTTACAATACATTGTGGAGATCGATTCCACGAAATAGCTGTGTCGTTGTGTTGCTATGAATAGAACGTTTTGTTGACATCGATTTGCCTATAAAAAAAACCAACAACATTTTTATTATTTTATATTAACTGCTAAAAATCATTATGAATCAGTTAAAGCAAATAAAAAAAAAAACGAAAAAATCTAAATTATCTGTTAAATTAGCTGCCTGCAAAAAATTACTATCCGGGGCAGGGCCGTCTTAAGCTTTGCAGGGGCTCATGAGCATCCGAAGCTTAAGGGGCCCTTTTAGTAGGCCTACACAAGTTGAATAAAAACATCAAACGTTTTTTTAATATGATTACTTTATTAATTAAAAACTATGTACATTTCACAGAATTATAAATTGTATTTTACTGTTGTAACTTTCAACAATGAAACTTGTAAATAATGATAAATAATCCAGTACATAATACGGGCAGGTAGAAACTGATATAGATTATTAAAGAAAACCCGGTTTAGGTGATGGGATAAGAAATAAAAGTTAATATCAAAACATTGCCATTTACCTAAGTTTTTTTTTTCTAGAATTTAGAATTATTTTTTTATAGATGCTCGTATTAATTAATACGTAACAGCTTACGATTTAAAATTGTAATTTCGATTATTCGGGGCCCCTTATTCGGCTGGGGGCCCTGGGCACGTGCCCTACCTGCCCATAGGGTAAAGACAGAACCGATCCGGTGAAATAGTCCTCGTTCTCCCCCATAAACTACCTTGGCTGTACCTACAGACGTAAAGATTTCGCCGCGTCTCTGCGACACGTCGACGGCAGTCCATTTTAGAGCGATTCGCATTATAATCGGAATATTCGTGTCGCGCGCGTACGCCGTCGCATTATAATAGAAATAATGCATTTTGACGGCCGCCGTCGAGTGTTCGGCTCTGATCGCGGGGCGTTCGAACCGTTTTACGATAATGACAACCAAATCGCTGTCGAGACGGGTAGTCGGCGGCGGCGGCGGCGGCAGCGTTGGCGGCTGGGTCTGACAGGCTCGCGCTCCGCCTCCGGGTCGGTCGATGACGATAAAAATATCAATTTGTATGGTATTACTGACGCGATCGTTTGGTATTGTTTTTGTTTTCCAAGAACAGAATCTGGTGCACGGTCGACGAGAACACGCGACGTGGTGGGGCGAGGAAGACGGGGGGAAAAAAAAAATTAAAAATACTTCTTGGTGTCAACGTTCTCGTATATGAATAATCGTTATCGTTTCGCATTCGAAATAAAATGCAAGCTCTTCAGACGATTCGGATAAAAATATGCATAAAACGATACATCACCCCGTCCTGTATTTATATAAATCTTACGCCGGACCGATTTTCGAAACACAATCATTGTGTCCAAAGACCGAGGTGTAAACGTGTGTAACAGGCGTGAAGTCGAATAACTGTCACGTTGCACCACTGCAGCAGCACTGGACTACCCAATCGCCGTGTGTTATTGTTGGAAAAATGAATCAAACGAAAAAAATAGTCCCGAAAGCATCTGATTTAAATCAAACGTATTGTGCACGATATTAATTTATGAAAAAGTGTTTGATATGTCATAAATTATTTACAGATAAACCGCTAATTCGTTTTGTTTATCGTCTTTGTTCGTCATCTTAATAAAAGTTTATATTTTTTCAATTATTTAAATCGATTTATCTCGCCATGTATGTGCTCATGTTTCTCATCAAAAATTTTGTTCGTCAATTCGAATTTCGACGCTAATTAATACCGTAAATCGTTTTGTCAACACGTTTGAATCCTCAGTCCAAACAAGAAGTTACGGCACATCCATTTACAATTCGTGTCCTTTTAAATCTACGTTTTTATTATATTATATTTTCTATCGTTTGAAAACAAAAAAAGGGTGCTCGATTATTTCAAATCAACGACAACGCATGGTTGTACAAAAAAAAATGATGTTACACAGATCGCGTGGTGATACGTAGGAGAAATTTTAGCCGGACAAATTCTACGAACTGACGATCACACTCTGACGGCTTCGTGCATATTGACAAACCACGGGAACGGCATTATTTGGCTCAAACACGATATTATTATTATTATTCAGACGATAATATCGTCATGACCCTAGAGAGGGATGTTCTCCTCCGACGGTCTCTTGTCGTCCCATCGTGTCCGCGACTGTCGTCCCGTTCGACATGACATATTTATTATAGGCACACGGGCTTCATTTGTGTATGTGTGTGTGTGTGTGTGTGTGTGTGTGTGTGTGTGTGTGTGTGTGTGTGTGTGTGTGTGTGTGTGTGTGTGCTTACACGTATTATAATACGGCATTTCTGTGATGTTTATGATCATCTCGAAACGTTTTTCCGACCGCCACCCGTCGAGTGTCGCCGGTCACTTGTCTTTTGGGTCGCGTCGCGGTAGCTATTTTTGACCGCGACGACGGGTGTTGGCACGGTTTCGGCGCGATTCGCATGTGCGCGACGCACGAAGAATATAAAAGAAAAAAAAGCAAAAAAAAACACCATAATCATTATAATAATAATAATAATAATAATAAACAAACTAGGATAGAACGGAAAGAGAACGTTTTTTGCGTACACACGCGCGGCACGTGGTCTAATGTACGAATGATTTACGAGCGGAGATGTAAGCAAATAATAATAATAATAATGTGACCTGTGCGTGTGTGTGTGTGTGTGTGTGTGTGTGTGTGTGTGTGTGTGCGTGCGCGCGCGTATAAGTGTATTATGTACACCGACTGCAATTTTATCGGTGTGTATATTATACTACGATATATCGCGGTAATACGATTTCGACGGAGAAATCCTCGGTCGGTCGGGGGTGCGTGGATCGTAAAGCAGGGTGAGTAAAGGACCGGGGGGGGGGGCAGAAACGATATTCGGAAATAAGTTTTATCGCGGGCGGAGACTAAATCGGTCCCTACGAAAGCAGTCCCGCGGGAACCGTGTTCGAGACTCGCTCGTCGGCTCATTTGCCGCGGCCGCGGCGCTAAGTCCTCCAGACGCCGCAATAACGTAACGTTATTATAAACCCACTCGCATACATAATACACACACACACACACACACACACACACACACATACACACACACACACACACACACACACACACACACACACACACACACACAAAGAGCGGATGCCGTTTATTTCTCTGCACACCGTCGAACCGTTATGGCATAGCTGTACGATAATGATAATAATGTGCGATTGGATCCACGAAGATCGGCGCAATAACGGCGATGCCGAGCGCACACGTGTTGCAATTTTTTCTTATCGTCGAACATGCCGCCGTCGCGCCACCGGTAGAAACGATATCGACTCGTGCACACCCGCTAAAACAACACCTATAATACCTACTAATTGGAGGGCTTGCTGCGACGACCAGATAAATGCACTTATTCCCAAAACTCATTTTTTTTGCGGAAATGTATGAAGAAAAATTTTCTTGAAAATCAGACGCAACAACCAGTTAAATCCGATCAATCGAGATATGGAGTTATTTAAAGCAATGGATTTATCGTGTATTTTAATTTGCTGCAGTGATGACACAGGGTTCCTGTGATTACTATTTTAGAGGCATAAGCTGTCATTTGATATTTATATATAATGACAGCATTAAATATGCTACAAGATTCGAGAGCAAAATTAACTTTATTTAAGAATTAATAAAAATTAATGTGCTTTTCGGTGCAACAACCGGATAAATCCATGTTCCCTACAACTTCGACAAACAATATTTCAATACCTATCAAACATTTTTTTTTTCAATTCCAACTTCAAAGAGTTATGTATAAATGAGTATATAATCCAAACATATTTCGTTGACAGGATTTTAGCGTAAATAATAATTTTTCAACTAAATTTACATTGCCTTGAAAAATTTCAAAAAACGGATTTATCTGGAAAGCACTTCAATTCGAGCTCTGGCGTCGAAGATCGTTTACGATGATTCCGCGAACGACCAGGTGAAATGTTCATAATAACATCATCGCTCTTTCTCTGGCCGCGTACGCCGACGGTAACGCCGCGGGATAACGTCGACCGCGGTCTTTTCACCTTCTGCAACACAGCACCTCTCGCGTGATAATACCATAATCGACGAAACTGTTTTTCAACGCAAAAACGCGACTGCCTCATCCCGTGGGAAATCACGGACCACGTCCGCCGTACGCCGTCTTAAGAAATTTATTTAAAATCAATAAACTTTTAATTTTTCACAAAATCAAAAAAACCTTAGGAAATTTAGAAGTACCGACATTTTCTAAAAATCTATTTCACAAAATAACTGTTTTGAAATATTCATCAAACGGTACGATAAATTTCAAAAATTTCAAATTTGAGTTCTAAAAATTGATAAAAAAAATCTATAAATGCAATTTTGTTGTTGCGCATGACTCGAGTCTGCATTAAAAAAAAAAAAAATTAAAAAAAAACGAATAGATAAAAAGTTATTGCATTCGCCGAATAGATCTGACTCGCCCTTTACAGCTTTTTAGTTTTTATTCGATCGTACCGAACACGCGTGCGCGCACACGTCTGGTCAAACAAACACTGCCCGGTGCCCAGCGTGCTACGCCTTGTCGGATCGGTATATGAGATATCACGCGAAACGTTTGTAGTTTCCGATTACACCTGAATAATATAATGCGTATTCACTCGTGCTGACACCGTGTGACGGATCGGACGACGAGATATCCGCAACGACCCCCGTGACCGACCACGGGCTACCACTGTTTATCGGTTTACGTCGGAGATGAATCAGCGGTGATCGGAATGAAAATCAAAAAAAATAAATAAATACAAATCTTCAATGTACACGTTTGAAAAATAAACGAATCAATTATTATACGTATCAGTGTCGTATTTACGGGGGGGGGGATCATTGGGTTTGATTCACCCCCAAGATTTGAGATGAATACTTTTTTTATATTTCAAACTAAATTTATTTTAGCTCTATGCCTCTTTGACACTGGTAAATAGTAATTTGTGAAATATTTTGATTTTTCGACTAGCACGATGTGGACGAATTATCTAAAAAATCTAGAAAACTAAATTTTGTTACACAAAATAAAAATTAAGTATAATTCAGAATAAAATACATTGTTGCTGTTTAATGTCTTTTAACTATACCTATTAAATATAAATTATATTAAGTTTTTCAAAACATATCTACTGTTGTTTTATATTTAATTATTTTAATGCAAAATTAGAGTAAAAAATAATCAGAATTTTACAGGGAGTATTTGTAATTTATCTCATTTAAACATGTGAGCTCATACTTCCGTGTATTTTGTAACTCTTTTGTAACTTTGTTGTTGTGCCATGGGGCTAAGTCCTCAAATGTATACTAACGCAGTACCTAGGAATATAAATCATACATTTGTCCAGTAGTAATTAAATCATAATAATAATGAAGGGGTCCCTATTAAATTTTTTATTTTTATCCCCCCCCCATCCTTGGAAATATCCTAAATACGTCACTGATACGTATACGTACTCGTTATCGTGTAAAAACGTTTATATTCATACGCTCTGAAACATAAATACTAAGTTTCATTCAAAATTGTAAAAATAAAACAATTTACAGAGGAACGTCGATTATTCGCACGTCAATTATCCAGTTCGTCAATTATCCGCACTACAAAATTTGTACGGACAAATTAATTGTCTTGGCAGTGCAAAAAAAAAATTGATTATTATTTCAAATAAATACATTTTATTTTATTTTTATTTATTTTTTTTTATTATATTTTTTATACTATGTATATGAATATTATATTTAGTATTATATCTAATAAATTAGTTTTTAACTTTATATTAAACATTTCAATGTTTGTTTGATTATCCGCACAAATCGATTATTCGCACCCCCTTCGGTCCCAATGATAATCGACGCTCTACTGTATTTTTATTTTTTACTTGACGCCATCGTGACATCGTGATATCATTTCTGTTTTTAACTTCCTATACATACGTAATAAATTATGTTCGAATAATCATTAAAATTAACCGATTTAAATTTGATGGATCAACTCGCATTGTGTTACCCACGCAGGGTACAATTTCTTGTCGGTGATTCTTATTCCCCCGTTCGAATCAGCGTCGTTATTCGTTACACGTTATAATATTACTCTATAATATATATTATTATACTGTGTTTTCGTCGGAACGATTTCCAAACGTTGTGTCCAAACATGGAGTATGCGTATTCTCGTGTGTGTCCTATTATGTATAGTATAACGTCGTCGTCGTCGTGTTAACAAGTGTTTCTCAAACTTTTTCGTAATACAGCCTTCCGAATCTAAACATGAAACTGTTACGGCTCCTCCTAATTAAATTTAAAAATAAACTTCACAATTATATGTCGGCGTAAGAGGAAGTGAATAAGCAAAGCGGCTTTAGAAATATTTCACGGTCCCCCAGCATTAGACTCGAGACCCCCAGAGGGGGCCGCGGTCCACAGTTTGAGAAACACTGGTTTACACTGTATACAAATCGAGACGATGACAGTTCGATAGCGACGAAAACCGAATCGTCGAACGCGTTAACAGCCCTCTCGAGGGCGTGTCGATTTCCGTACAACGATAACGCGCGCGCGGGTACTAACGATATTAAATCGCGGACAAACGCACGCCTATGTGTTTTACACGTGACGCGTTATGTTTACAATAGCGTTTCGTGTTCTGACCCGTCGCTCGTGAACGATAATAACGTATAATAATAATAATAATAATAATAATAATCAGAGACGCAAATCCCCTGGAGCAGGGGGGCACTTGCCCCCCCCCCCAATAAAATTTGGTGGTATGCGTGTATGGGGTGGGTCCTAGTTGATACCTAGGTGATATTATAACATAGTGTATATCGCCAGTGTGATGAGAATATTGATTGCAAATTGATTTTCTCATATATAAATAACTATATTATCGATTATAATTTGTAACGTTGGGGGCGACGCCGTTTTGTTTCGATTATTGTTATCAATAAAATTATTCAATAAAATGTTGTTTAATCGTGAATTATTGTATTTGTGATCACAGGAATGCGACTGTGCTCTATGTCTCCATTTAGCCCATATGCGCAAATTGATTTTTTTATTAAATCATTGTTTTCTGATATTTAAACAATTGTAAACAATATGTTCATAATTCTTATTCCAATTAATATGATTTTATTTGTCAGGTTATTATTGATAAGTGTATATAATGCGAGCGAAGCGATCAATTTTTTCGTAGGTTGGTATTCGATACATTTATTTTGTCCCTCCCCCCCATGATTCCAACTAGTTTGCGCATCTGATAATAATAATAATAATAATAACACGCTATAGAATCGAGCAAATCGAGACACTTATCACGTCTGTTTGCTCGGACGGCGTTATTATTGTATTGGCGAAGGGGAGGCGCCGTTTTCGCGAGGCCGAACATTCCTTCTTTTCAACCCTATCATCACATACGCGTCTACGTCACGTTATAATATATTATTATTATAATTATGATACGTGTGCGTTACAGTCGTCGCAGTTGCCGTCACGGCGTTTGTGCGTTCTTTTGGCATTGACACGCGCGTAGTTCGAGTCGTGTGTACGACAGCCGTTGGCACCGTTAGCACCGTTCGCTTTTTTGTTTTTTTTTTTTTTTTAATTCAATACGCGCTCGCTCTTGTTATTACTATTACTATTACCATTATTATTATTATTATTATTATTATTATTATTATTATTTTGATACACATACCGAAATTGTCAACATTAAAACGTCTGACGTGCAGTAAACGATGAAAAAGAAAAAAAACAGGGTGACAACGTTGTCGTATTATTATTCACGTGTACGAAACGGACGTTTATGATGACGTTATGCAGTGTCGCCGAAGCGTTTACTGATTCGACGCGTACCTACTCCTGTCGAAATGGACCACGAGACTGGGTGATCACGATCTGCAGTGGCTCTATCTAGGATGTTTCTACTTTTTTTTTTCTTTTTTTTTTTTTTTTTTTGTTGTAGAACGGAGAGCAGTTCGACTTAAGTCCAAACAAGTCAACGCAGGTTTTACAGACAGATACGTACCTACGCTCAAACAATTTACGCTCGCGAACGTTATTGAATTACACAGACCTGGCTGTTGATTATAACTGTTCGCTTTGTCTGTTCAATTACAACGTTTCATTAAATGACTTTTTTTTTCGTATAAACGTAAAATACCGCGTTGTTCCTCTGAAAAATACGAAAATAAAATAATTACTCCTCTAAAATACAGGAATTTGATACATTTTTATTTTAAGAAATTTTAATAAATGAAATTTGTGGTGTATTATGTATAAAAACGTATCACACCAATTAAGTACTCAAACGATTAATGTTGACGAAATAGCCTTTTTACTATAGTTCGTTTCGAACGGAATAATTAATCATATGTTATACCAATAATAATAATAATAATAATAATAATAATAATATTTCAATGAGTTACTACGTTATGAAAAATGAACGCGTCTATAATTATTCATATAATGATATACCTCGAGCAGGGTGCATTGTGCATATACCCCGAACACTCCTCTCGTAAACGCCACTGACCTACTTCGTCAAAATATGATACTCCAAGGTGCATTTATATCATTACGTATGAGATTTCAATACCATACCGGCTGTTTTCCCTGCCGAAATCCACTGAGCTGCGTCATGAATCCGCGGAATTTGTGTAATATATCAAATGACTTATCCTGGGTGATTCATCATCGCCTAGCCGGAACAGCTGAAGCTGTGAGTATGAAATTTGGACAGTAGTTTTGTTTTGTGATGTAGAGACGCACTAGACTTTCCTGAAAGTTCATTCTATTTTTAATAACACAAGATAATCTAATAATTAATAATACAATTTTTAATAATAATATGAATAATACTAATAATAGTAATTATAATTATAATGATATGTAAAACATTTTTTTCAACTACAGAAAGTTATAATTTTTTGGGTATATGTTATCTCAACATTTCGCCGATTAGAATTGTATCTTACAATTGGTCTTGGAAACATTAAAATAAAGTAATTTTTTGCCGACTTCTGATTGTTATAATACATGGGGCCACCTAGGATCAACATATCTAAAAGCAGCCTGTAATAAATATAAAAACTGATAATATAAAAGTTATACAGTAGGTAACACAAAAAACTGTACACGGGCGAAGCCGGGTTATTCAACTAGTATATTATATTCTAAATTGGAGTCTCTTGGAATCTTGCCGTTTCAGCTCGATCGTGATTTCCAGAACATCGCCGTTACTCCACGTCGAACGAAACGTCCAATTGCACGCGTCGTGCCGGTGTAGCCAAGACGCCTGATCGACATGACTACTGTTTTTAATTATTATCGAATTGAAAACTAATTGTTTTAGTGTTACGATCGAATTCGTATTTGACATCGTAATATTCATTCGTCATTTCGTTTCTCCCCGTAGATCCCCGTACCAACGAAAACTTCCGAGGGGCGTCGATTTCTGTCCATGCGTCGGTACACAAAAATCAACAAACCAATAAGCTGTTGTTCAAATTCATAAATCGATATAAACACATTTTGATATTGCATTTTGTGCCATTGCTATGAGTATTTTCTAAATCAGTCGTAGTTATTTGTATCGACAATCGATATTTTCGTACAAAGAAAAACGGTCATGTGTATACGTGAAATAAATCAGTACAAAAAATAAATAACTACAATTTATTTGATATGTTTTTGATCGTCGTCAAAAGATTATAACTACATCGTCGTTATGTAAATATATTCATGCGCTCATAATAATAATATTTTGTCGTACAGTATCTCGTCTCTGCGTTCAATTTCACCTTCCGTAGTCATTATAAAAGAAAAAAAACCATTCGGAACTACAATTTAGGTTAAACTTTTGTGCTGTCGTTTTACTTCCAACTGAAGTAAAATCTTAATAATTTTATAACTGTCTGTAAAATATACTCGAGAGTAGATTATACGCAATAAAAACGGACGTATTCTTTCAAAGAGTATTCAGATATTAATAAGATTGTTAATAATAAGTTATGAGCTATACACACATATACAAAACCTACGTATCAACTTAAACTTTAATACCATATTATTTTATTTATTTTCTACCTCGGTGATCTTTCATTGAATTATACAATAATGAAATGTTAACGTCTCTGAATATTATGCGTATAAAAAAATAATGACTTTCGCTTATTTATTTAGAGATATACTCGAAAGTTTTTTTTTTTTTGTAGGCCCCATCGTACATGATTCTCAAACATCAAACACCGTGTGGATTTATAAACCAGCGAACGTTTAGATGTATTAAAACCTTTCGCTTGTTGTTAAATATCTCAAAGTATTATCATTACTTTGACCATATGAATTTTCTATGTTCTCGAAGTTTTTCTGAATACTAGGGAAAAATAACTCAAAAATTGAATAAAACCGGTAGGAATAGTAATTCAAAATATTTTCAAATATCAGATCAGAAATTTAATCTATTTAGTACTTTAAAGAGACTATATTGTCTATTCCCGATTGCTTCTCCAAGTGTGTCAAAAACTACCGAAAAAACGAGTGAAATTCTGTATACGAAATTTTCTTAAAATCCAATTTTAAAATTTGGCTATAAATTCAAAAATAATTGTGCCAACCCTCGAAATTAAAAAAATTAATTTAATTTAATTTAATTAAAAAAAAAACCTCCCGGCGGACACCCAAGATAAACAGATCAGTCTACGACGTGGGCGTGTACTCGTGCGTTGAGAACGAGCCGAACACGTACTGAAAACGCTCAAGCACGCAAGAAAAAATTTGAATAGGCTCACGAAAATCATATTTTTTACACCGAAAAATAAACGTTTCATTTTCTTCGTTAACGCATCGTTTTAACGCGACTGAAGTCACATCAGTGGTTCGATGTCTGAATTTCCGTGACACGGTGTTGGTAAACTTTTCACCGACGAGTTGTCTAAACTATTGAGTACGCTCGATAATTCACAGGGAGTAGAATAATTATACCCGCCGTTTAAAATATAGGTCATATCTAAACCGGAAATCATTAAAACACGCCCTTATCGATTTATTTCGATATTGATGGAACATTTTTAAAACGTTAGGAATGTTATGACATATTTTTTATTATACTGACACTGATAATATTATGGTTTGGAAATTTTTCGAAAATTTCTAAAAAAAAAAATGCCAACTTTACATGAACTCGAAAACGAAATCTGCAATCGAGTCTTCGAAACGGCCAAACGTCAAAACATGCAAATGTATGCGCGAAAAAGCTTCATAATCTCGATATCACTGCTACAAACGTTCCACGAAACAAATGCGCTTACTTAGCATATCGTACGGTCGATCGAAATAAATATGCAATCGCATGCAAATATCACGTGCGTATTGTTTGATCAACTTAACGTCGGACGGTCGCAGTTGTTTTTGTTTTCGACGGCGTGCACGAGTGAAATCGCGGCCGGCGCACGTCATCGCAACTTTTAGCCATACGCACGTATATCAAGCATATGACGTCGGCGGCAAAACTGTACTTGCGTATCGTTTGATCAGTTTGATCGGTGATTTTCGAATGACTGCAGCGAGTACTATTGTGCGAAACTTTATACCTACAACTACACAGGCATCATGATCGGAATGAACAATTGTTTTTTTTTCAAATTTTATCATTAAAATATAAAACGACACTTACAATCATTTTTGTTTTAGTACATAGTTAGCGAAATCGCGGGAAAAATATAACCGTCGTGAACAGTGGCGTACTTGGGATTTTTCCAAGGGGGGATCGTCGTCATAAAAAATGTAATAGGGACCCCTTAATTAGTATTAACTATTAAGCTTAACGACTACTGCGCAAATGTATGATTTATATTCCTAGGTACTGTGTTAGTATAAATTTGAGGACTTAGCTCCATGGCACAACAACAAAGTTACAAAAAAAGTTACAAAATACACGGAAGTATGAGATCACATGTTTAAATGAGATAAATTACAAATAACCCCGTAAAATTTTGATTTTATTTTACTCTAATTTTGCATTTAAATAATCAAATATAAAACAGCAATAGTTATGTTTTGAAAAACTTAATATAATTTATATTTAATAGTTAACAGATATTAAAAAGCAACAATGTATTTTATTTTGAATTAAATTTTATTTTTATTTTTATTTTATGTAAAAAAATTTAGTTTCCTAGATTTTTTAGATAATTCGTCCACAACTTGCTAGTCAAAATATCAAAATATTTCACAAATTACTATTTACCAGTGTCAAAGAGGCATAGAGCTAAAATAAATTTAGTTTGAAATAAAAAAAAAAGTATTCATCTCAAATCTTGGGGGGGGGGAGTAGGGCTGCGCGATAGTATCGATTAATCGTTTTTAACTATCGATACTATCGATACTATCGATGTTTTTCACTAATCATAATCAACCGATGTATCGAGTACATCGATACTATCGGTTGATCGATACTATCGGTTGATCGATACTATCGGTTGATCGATACTATCGATACTATCGGTTAATCGGTACTATCGGTTAATCGATGCTATCGGCCATTCGATACTATCGATACTATCGGTAATATCGGCCATTCGATACTACCGATACTATCGGTTAATCGATACTATCGGTTAATCGATGCTATCGGCCATTCGATACTATCGATACTATCGGTAATATCGGCCATTCGATACTATCGATACTATCGGTTTATCGGCGTGACGATACATCGGTTGAACGATACTATCGGCGTAACGATACATCGGTTATTCGATACAATCCGTAAATCAAAAACAATCGATTAATCGATACAATCGTTAATTTTGACACAATCGACTATCGACTACTAGAAGAAACTATCGCACAGCCCTAGGGGGGAGATCAAACCCAATGACCCCCCCCCCTGTCAATACGCCACTGGTCGTGAATAACCGAGAGAAGGGAGGGAATCCGGTGACATGACTTAAATTTGGGAATTTTCTACATTAACCGTCTGTATCAAATATGTCTCGGAACTGTCGAAACGACGGTCGTAATATTAGGATCCTTATGAAGAGAGTGATTGCTGACGAACCAAGGACCGGAAGTAATATGGCGTAGGAAAATTGACTGGAAAGCTTGAATTTTGTTCATCTCAGTTAGTTTGGCAAAAACTTTAAGTTGGGTATCATAAGGCTATATGGGCCTAATCGTAGTCTTATGAATTAAAAGTTTGTTTTTGAGCAAAAATTCAGATCGAAGTATTGGTTGTAAATTGCGTTTAGTCTGTTTCTTAATCATTTTATTTTTGCTTTGAGGTGAGAACCCCTGGTAAGTTTTAATTTCAGTTTATACTGAGATACTTGATTTGAGTTTGCATACGAATAAGACTTCCTAGGAATATTGAATCTGGAGAACTTTTCAATATTTGTTTTTATTTTCCATTTTTATGACCAACTTGAATCGATCTAAAAAAAAAAAAAATATATTGTATTATGAGTTCGAATTAAAAACGCCCTCTACATCCCACGTAAATGTTAAACGCTATATTACATCGATGTTATTAATATTTTTTATTTATTTTTGTGTAATTTACTAAAATAAACAATTTTTTTGAAAATATTAGTACAATATTAATTATCATAAAACATAAAGTAAACACCAATATAGTAATTTCTAGAAATTAATTCTATCCGTCTATAAAATTGAGACGAATTATTACTACCCCACGGTTGTTTACTTATTTAAACATAAGCTTTAATTAATTGAATAATTATTTTTGCAAAAATCTATTAACTATCTACTTAAAGTGTTATTTTTCATCATAATAAATATCGCTTTAGATTAGAGTTTTAATAAATAAAAATGCGCATGCAATATTTCTGCACTATTTAATCTATTCTATAACGTTTATTATTTTATATAATAATTAGGATATTCATTTGAAATCAACTTAACACAATTGTATTCCTGTGACTTAAATTTTTCTCGGTTTACTCAAAAAACCAAATTGTTTTCACTGAACTACGTAAATGTATTTTAAATTGATTGTACGCAGGTGAATCTTCGTTATTTTTTGTTTAAACGAAAATGATGAGTGATCGATCAATTTTTCTATTTCGCTTTTGATTTGAGTGCTTTCAAAGTTACACGAATAATTTGTGAGAATGAACTGTGTCAAAAATTCCGGAGGAATATGTAGAAACTCCATTGATTGACGGATGAGGTAGAGCGCAAGTATTGACAGAAAAAATACTTCCGAGAATAACATTTGAGTTTTTATTATTATTATTATTATTTATTTTTTTTTTTTGTTTTATTTAATTTATTTTTTTCTAACATATCATGAGAAATACGATCTCCTTTTTAGCGATACCGACTTTCAAAGAAAGTCGGCTAGAAGAAACTCGTGTTTACACCGCAGTATTGTTTTAAACTCATAATACATACTCGACCGCATTGTACGAACCAAAACGCTGTAATCTTAATATAATATTTGTTGGTGATTCAAGTCAAATTCGTTTTTTCATGACCGAATTAATTTTATTCGTCTATAAAGAATAAATACACATAGCTACGTGCATGTATTTATGTAAAGCTATCGTAGCGCTGCATTTTTCAAAGATTTGAGGTGATGAATCAGACGATCGAAGCATAAAATACGAGGACAGTAAAACAAATCAACCATCACGTCGTCGTCCAACACCTAACTGTCATTTATCGACGTGTACGTTATACGGGGAATAGGTTTGAAAATTTCGATTTTAATTTTCATTCGCCTCCATATCTCTGTCCACGAGTTGTCAACGCAGTAAATCATCATGGATAGTGATGAGAAAAATTATCTTGGTCTTGCAGCCTTGGTCTTGGTTTTGCAGCAAGACCAAGACCAAGACCAAGGTTACTAATTGCTTTGCAAGACCAAGAACAAGACTGAGTTTGCAAGACCAAAACCAAAACAAGACCAACACTGCAAGAGTCTTGCAGTCTTGTGATATTTTTTTTCAAATTTTCCCATAAAACACGTCATTTAGTGTAGGTTAAAAGAAATATGTTATTAGAAATATAATAAAAACATAATATTGCATTTGACGTACACGTTGCAGGAATTAAGAAAGGAATGAATTATTGAATTATTGAAAACAAGATAGGTTAGTGTGATTAAAGTACAGAACAGACGAAAAAAACAAAAAATAATCTGATATGATCCGATGGAACATAACAAGTATCATAAAAATAAAATGATAGCATAGAATATATTATGATAAAAATAAAAAAATAAAATGCAATTTTGTTGTAGCACATGGTTCAAGTATACACATATATATATATTTTAAATTAAATAAAATGGATAAAAAAAAATATTGTATTGGTCAAATAGATCTGACTCACTCTGTACATTTTGGTCATGTTTATGTCATCCATGACCAAAATAAAAAAAAATGCAATTCTGCGTTCTGTCGCGAGTATCGGAAGGATTTTTTGACATTTCAGCCGATAATTTTATTTCGTCAAAAATCACGAATTTCGTCTTTTGTTTGAATTCCTCACGACCGAAAAATGATACGGACTTTGCCGTGACGTCGCCGGACGCTGCGGCTCGAGCGATGTCGCGATCGCCGCGTTCGAAAAGCGCGCCCGAAATAATTATTATTTCATCCGCACGTGTGTTTGTCGTGCCGGCACGCCAATTAGTGAAATGTCACAAACGCGCGTCGTTTGATCTTCCGAACGACTACGTGCGATTGTCGAAAAAAAAACAATAATACAAACCATATCGTAACGAACCGTTTGACGTTTCGTATATTTATATATTATCACATTGCACGTCGGGCTTGACGATTTCATACACCGCGTGAGTACGAGCCGTACACGTGTACAACGCCGTGCGCGTTACACTAGTCTTGTAGACCGTTCAGACACGTATTATGCATAGGGTTGTAAAATATCATGAAATTTATTTTCATGAAATATTTCACGAAAAATTCATGAAATATTTCATATCCATGAAGAATATATTTTTTTATTTCCAAGTGAACATTTTTAAAAGTTGGTTTATTGTATGAAATAAAGAAAATATGTAACATAGTTACATACTACATAGGTACCTACATAATAATACACAAACATAGACGTATAAAAAACTAGATTTCGAAATCTAATTACATAAAAATAACAGGTACATACACACCTAAATTTAACAGGACATGAATAAATACATTTTAAACTAAGTTTGCTCACAAGTGATAACATTAAATACTTCAATAGTTCAATAACGTTATTAAATGATTAATTCGTTAGGAGACTCCATTGCAGCCATTGCAGAATGCTTTTTTTGAACAAGTTAATAATTATCACGTTTCTCGTGTTTTTTCACGAGAAACGTGCTACGGACATGTATACATTTTGTATTACGTGTTTCCCGACGTGACGTGCATAACGTTCGAAATGATAACAATAAGACTTTTTCTACAGAAATCAAAATTTGTTATGATTTTATTGTACTCTTAACGATGTCGTAGTTGATTTATGCGAATTCGATTAGGATCACACGCCTAAACGACACGTTTGGGTAGATCCGAGATCACGCGTCATTACATCGGCGTCGATTGTTTGTTCTACAAACAGACGTCAAGTCATAATATAGAACACGTGCTAATCGGCGGACGCGGTTTTGGTCGATACGCCGTGCAACGCAGGAGTCTGTGCGGTGAAATGACGCGTTCAGTTTCCTCCAGCTAACCAGCGATTCATTATCGTTTACTGTAACGGTGTTCACATATCGACATCACATGAATTAACGTCACGCCGTTCCCCTTATTCTCGTCGCTCCGTGCAGGTTAACGTACGCGTATCATAATAGTTATAATTATAATAATAATGATAGTTATAACAGTAATATAAAATATAATTATTGAATATTTCTGATCACGAAGTGCGACGGCGAGCAGCGATCCGCGAGTTCGGTCGAATAAAACGTCTCATTTGTTATCCGCAGTTGTAAACTCGATAAACTAAACGGGTACGAGTATAACATCGGTTTTCGAACGAAGGAGAAAACTGACGTTTCAGAAACGCGTGTGAAAAAAAAAAGTGTTTCCGACCATAACAATAATATCGTTAAACATCAAATACACGCCTGCGACGAAGAACCAGTGGCAGATCCAGGGGGAGGGGGCAAAGAGGACATTTCTTATTACCCATAGTAATACACCAACATCCAAAATGCCTAATTTTATTAATTGAATATTGAAAAATATTTTCACTTATCACACTATATTGTTGGAGCGTAGTCGTTATTCGTAGCGTTGGTGCTCATAGCTGTCCCTCGCATACATTCATTCAGTCTAATTACATACTTTTGTAATTACGTCTTTTTGCTATTGCCCCCCCACCCAAAAAAAATTCTGGATCTGCCACTGCAAAGGACGGCCGGAAGAATATTTGAATTATTCATCGACGATTAGGTGACGATCAGTCGTACGATCGTAATTACACGGGCAATTCAACCTGACCCAACCTAACTTCTTCACTCGACTCCGTCCACCCGTGTCCCGACATAACCTTTACGAAGGTCATCTTTCATCTCGACATGCAAACAGCTTGAAATTCATACGAGGGGTCGTGACTGCAATCCGAATGCTACACGCAATATCCGGGTGGAAAGAACATGTTTTTTTTTCACAACGCTGAAACAACTTTCTCGGCCTGTGTGGTTTTAATAACTTTACCTTTGTATCCGATACCCTCCGTTTATTACATCTATAACAACCCCTAATATACAGCTTCGATCACGTAATCGTGGTAATCTGTAAACCCGACCGTTCGGTAGGTATGACAGCGTACATCTGTCGGTTTTTCTTCACTGCACGGTGAACTAAACACACGGGGATGTTTATTCGTCACGGTCGTAATGACTGTTTTCATCGAGTGAAGTGAGTGTAAAAATAACGAGTGCACAGTGCGAATTTATTATTCATGACACGTTCGAATTACGCACGGTTATAATCCACATTAAAAATTTCTTATTACAAGTCAAAATACGAGGAAGTGTTTCAATATTTTTATTGGAAACGTATCGAAATTCATTGAGGTCCATCAAAATAAAAAAACCTTCCCGGACCGTCCCCCGCGAGTCTCCATCACGACCCCTTTACCCCTCTCCCTCCCACGAGCTATCACGTCGATTTATATATATATATATATATTATACATATAGTCACTCAATAAAATTATTGCATTAAACAATCGCGTACTATTATAAATCTACGAAAAAATAAATATAAATCCATATCATTACATACTATTACACACAATTACAAAAAAATTTGACAACTTTCGGCCTAAAAATAGAATTTTTAAAATACATTGTTTTTTTAAGTTTACCCTTAATACAATTTTTAATATTGGAAAAAACTTTTGAAAATTTAATATGACTACTCATACACTTCTCCAATAATTCTGAAAAAATTTCAAAAATCGTAACAAAAAATTTTTTTTTATAAGCGTTGAAGTAAATTATTATACAATTTATTTGTAATAAACGGTTTTACGTCAATTTTCAACTTGAACAATTTATTTGATGAACGTTTGATGATCCAAACGGTATATTTAAATTCTGAAGGTTTGCTATAAGTCGTTAAACTAATGAAATGACCTATCATTTCTTTAAAATTCAGTACACCCATCCCCATTAACTTGTCCAAGGAGCGAAGAATATCTCATGGGGCGAAGTACGTAATTTTTTTTCACTGGTTACACTTTTAGGTACACTCTGTCCAAAAGTTTCATCTTACAATTCTATCACTTGAAAATCGAATGGTACTTTGAAGGATCATTTATTTCTCCTCTTAATAATTATTTTTCTAAACGTGCGAAAAACTGTAGAAAACCGAGTAGAAATTATAAGATTTGTCGTAAAAGACACTTTCACTAAATTAATTTTAGTTATTTTTTCCAATCTTACAGAGTAATGTTAATAAAAACTTGAGATTTCCATAAAATATTTATGGCATATTGCTACATACATTATGATAGTTTCAAAAAAATTCTATGTACGATTTTGACGGAATAATCTATTTTTACATCAATTTTCAAGTTTAAAATGTGTGTAAAATACGATTGTTTAACCTAACCAATTATGTCACTTAACTTTAAGGATTATAAAATTTTGTTTTATGAGCGGGGGTTAAGTGAGGTCAATTGGGTGATAATTGTAATTTAATTGGGGTAAATTGGGGTAAATTAGTATTAATTGGTCAATTAGTGATAAGGCTAATTGGTAAAGGTCAGAGGTCAACAGTGATGACGGGGTAAAGCGACTGTGGCGGCTCCGCGGGGGGCTAGAACCGGCTTTTTTACCCTACTGTTATCTATATTCGATATTCGTTTACTCTCAAATTATTTAATTATGAAAGTTTTTCGAATGAGCTGTGGAAGACGTGGTGGATTGGCGATAATTTACGTAGTGTTGAATATCGCAAATGCGAATCGAATGTTTTTCAAAATTATAACACAAATGAGTAATAATTTACTTAGAAATACTTTAAAGTAAATAACTGAAATACTGGATAAAAGTATTTTAACGTCAAGACGTACGATACGCATATACATATATGAAATAATAGCATTTCAAATTGTTTTTGAATTTATGCTAAAAAGTTGGAAATCCTGTTGATTGAGATATAATTAATTTTACGATACTAGAAACTCTGTGGGCTATTTGTTGAATTCTTAAAAATTGTTTATCAGTTGTTTGTAAACGTGTACCGCGCGTCGGATATCTCAGGATCGTGGTGCGAACGAATAAATTCCACTTGTACAATACTCGATCTGTAAAAACGAAGAGATAATCTTTGCAGATGCTATTCCAACAGTTTTAAACGGTTTTAATAGTCACGATTTCAATTGATAATTTGTATCATTTAGTATTCCTGAGAATTCGCACAAGAGCACCATGTCAGTCACCTCCATTCACTATGACATTATAATTTTACTGCGTGTTCAAACAACATACTTTCGGCCACAATATCGTATCGGATACCACGGTGGAAAAAAAGCGTCGTTTTTGAATTAACTCTACATATTATGTGGGATATTTATACGAGATTTCGTCGAGAAAAAGAACGTAGGTGTTTTTACATAAAAATATGCCTCATGGTCAACGCCCAAAAGTGGTTTTCGCTTAGACTCAAAAAAAAAAGAACAAAAAATAAAATACGGTTAGACGGTGGCGGCGCGAACGTTTTTTGTTCACGGGGCAGTAAAATATTTTCGATTTCCATCTAAAAGTTATTCAGTGATAACTGACAGCTGACCACTGCTCAGTATTGTTGTTCTATGGCAGTGCCTAGTACCGGGGTGGCCCGCCTTTTGTGAAGATTGGACCACTTCATGTGCGTAGAAGTTTTTGTGGGCCTCATACATTTTAATATGTAGTAACACATTTTATTTATAATTTTACCAAAACAATTAATGAGTAAAAATCTACTCACGAACTATTACATTTTATTTATAACTATTGAAAAACAAATCGAAGTAAGAGCCGCGTTAAAATTTACGTTGGACCGCGTGCGGCCCGCGGGCTGTGAGTTGGACACCTGGTACATAACATACCCACTAGTGCTCTGCACGGTCTGGTCTTGACCGGTCCATCTTCGGTCTTCGTGTACAGGACCGAACCACGGTCCGGTCTTCATCCGTGTTTGTGTATTATAATCTAAAATAATTTGGTCCGGTTCGATCCGCCTTCAATCAATAATAATAATAATAAAAGTTTATTGCAACAGCATCAATTTACATGGTTCGATAGACAATATAGATAACAAAGTTGGTACTCTTCCTATAAGCAATACGCTTGGGTGCGGATGAGTTTAATAATTTCAGTTTGACATACGTTTTAATGACAGATTCACAGTCTGGTCTGGTTTATTTTAACACGTAATACAATATAATATTTAGAATTGTATAATTAGCATGTTCAATCAGTCTATAATATTGTATTATGTCCGGTCCGGTCCATTTTGTTTTTCATAGGTCCCGGTCCAGTCCTGGAATTGGTTAAAATGTATCAGTCCGATCCGGTCTAAAAACGGACCGTGCAGAGCTCTACTATCCATCCACCAACCAAATATTTGACTGGGACATTTGAACCGAAAAAATCTCGGCTGTGCCGCCACTGCGGTTAGAATTTCAACAAAATGAATATTATTCATAACTATAGATAAAAACAATTGTTAGTCACTGTTATTGTCATAGTTTTGAACACTTATATTCATGACATAACTTTTATGTTTAAAATTTCTATACCAAACTTGTATACTTATAAATAATAGTTTAATAAAATCTAATTAGTATTTAATTATTGGTAATAATAACGGTAAAATGTATTTTATACCAATTACATTTAAAACAATTTCTTTTATATGTTTTATATTATGTACCTATACCCTCAAAGTTAATTAACATTGATTATACTCAATTATAATAATTGTCAATTACAGTAGAGTCCCGCTAATCCGGTCATCGCTAATCCGGACAAGTGAAACATCTTCTGCTGAGCTACTGACCTTAAGGCGTCTAAGGGCTGAAACAGACGACCGGTTTTCGCCGGCCGGCAAGCGCCGGCCGGTTTCTTTTTACATTGAGTTAGATTAGAGTAAACAGACGATACCGTTTTTTGCCGGCCGGTTAGTTCTCGTCGGAACTCGCCGGCCGGCGCATTTCCCAGGCTTGGTGGGTACCGGCGACCGGCCGGCGAAAAAACCACCGGTTCCCAGCAAATTACATATAAAATTATTGGAGTGAACACACGACCGGCTGTTTCGCCGGCCGGCGGCCCGAAATTTGTTACATTTCTTACATTATTTTGATGCCCGATTCGAAGATTTTAAAACTTAAACTTATTTCTTGTCCTATCTCCCTATTGCCCCCCTCCCGAAAACCCCTATACACATTTTAAAAACCATAATATTGTATTTAACAGCGAAGATTGAGTTTATGTAAACAATAAAATGATGATACTTGTTCTCATAAAATAAATATCATTCACTGTACCTTCTGTGAGTATTTATTTCTCATTGGTGTTTATTTTTAATGTAATTCAAGGTAGAAAGAATGTTCAAGATAGAATATTTCAGAAATGTATCATTGCGGTAAGTTGTAATATTCACATATATATGTGTATCAAAACTTTTGAAAAATACTGTAAACATTGTATTTACTCTACCAGGTGATTAAAATCTGATAACATGTGATAATATGATAATAACATTCATAACAATCATAACATTCAAATAAATGCGATAAATGATCGTATTAGCATCGTGCATGTTCAGTTATTCTGGTAATTCATCAATCATCTTTATTCTATGGCTCTATTCAGTTATTAATGTTATTGTCAATTGTCATCATAGTCAATATTTCTGCAGTAACTGTTCTCTGTGAATGTTATTTTGTTATTTTGTTTTACGCTTTTATTACGTACAAGATGTCTGGAAAAAGAAAATATATGGGCGGGGCGGAAAAACTTCGAATCAAAGCTAATAAAAAAAAAGAAATTGAAAAATTAAAAGGTTCTCTTGAAAATTACATATCGAAAAAATTAACAACACCAGTAACTGTTATAAATGAATCAATAGAAAGTGGCTTAAATAGTAATAGTGAAACATGTTGCACCTCTGGTAAGTATTTAATCTTGTAAATAATAGTAACTTGTAATAATTTTAATTATTGTTATTGAACATTTTTACATTTTGTAGATTTAATTGTTAAAAACTCTGATACTAGTTGTACTAGTACTCAAAATGACTCTGTTTCAACCGACCAAGTGGTTCAAATAGAAGACAATATTATTAGTGGTGAAAAGTGTAAAGTTGATTCAAACTCATTCATAAAAGGTAAATAATTGGATAGGTACTAATTAAAAAACTATTTGCTGTGTGTTATATATTATTATTTATAGTTTTGGTCTTTATTCTTTAATACAAAATTATAAATAAATTATAACAAATAAGAAAATATGTTGCATGTCTTTGTTCACTAACATTATTAGTTTAAACAAATAATTTATAATGTTTGTTCTTGTGTTAAATGTTTTTGCTATACATGTTTCAGATACTCAAAATTGTCTAAAACTAGAAAAATGTTTTATTTGACTGTGATTTCAATGTTTGTTGGTATATCAGATTATAAATATTTTCTTAATTCTTATATTATACTATATTGTTTGCATGTATATTTGTTTATTGTGATTGGTAAAACAAATTTGAATTTAACAAAAAATTAATAATGTATTTTAGTGTAATTAACTACCTACATTTTTTATTATGTTAATGCTATCATCATATATATATATATATATATATATATATATATATATATATATATATATATATATATATATATATATATATATTATTTTTATAATTTGTGAGATAATATACATTAAAATGATAATCATAGTAAGTAATAAATTTGTTAACAATATTAAAATTAAGACTAACTATATTTTAACTGTTTTTATTTATATGTTTTTGTGGTATTAACATTTTATATACATACATTTTTTATCTAAATCCTATGGTTTCCTAAGTATTTTAATTATTAAAATATAATTAGGTTGTGGAAATGATGAAATAGATTACAGCAAATTGAAAAAAAATGTTGCTTTATGGCCATTAAAAATCTCAAATGAATTTCAAGAATTTTTTGTGATGAATCCTCCTGACCAAAATATGGATAAAATTAAAAACTCAAGACAGTTCTTTAATGGTAAAAACCCAAAATGGTTGTCTTTGCGAATTTCTAATTTTTTTTTTACTGAAAAAAATCAAAATAAATTTAAAAGAGAATGGCTTGTCTATTCTGAAGAGTCTAAAAAATTATACTGCTATGTTTGTAAACTTTTTTACCCTGATAATGATCAGTTATGTAAAGATGGTTTTGATGATTGGAGACATGTTTCACGACGTCTTACTGGACACGAACGTTCGATAAATCACAGAAAATCAGTGTGTGTTTTATCCAACCGTGCAATGAAAAATAGTCGAATTGATCAAGACATTGTGTTGCAGCATAAAAAAGAAGTTGAGTATTGGAGAAATGTGCTTAAAAGAACTGTCGCAGCAATTAAGTTTATTTCTCAAAGAGGACTACCATTTTTTGGAGATGATGAAAAGCTTAATTCACCACATAATGGAATATTTTTAGGTATATTAGAGTTGATTAGTGAATTTGATCCATTTTTATCAAATCATCTTACCACATATGGAAATAAAGGATCCGGAAATACAAATTACATTTCATCTTATACTGTTAGAAAACTGATTGATCTAATGGCTAATAAAGTATTAAATCACATATTAATGGAAGTTAAATCTGCAAAATATTTTGGAATTATTGTAGATTCCACACCCGACATAACTCATAATGATCAGATGGCATACGTGTTGAGATATGTTGATGAAAGTGGTGAAGTGTTTGAACGTTTTATTAAACTTGAAAATATTCATGGTCATACAGCAGAATATTTATTTTCAACTATAAAAGCTATGTTTGATAAAGTAGGACTTGACATAAAAAACTGTGTTGGTCAGTCTTATGACAACGCTGCTAATATGTCCGGTAAATATACTGGACTCCAAGCCCGCATTAAAGAGTTATCTCCTGTAGCAACCTATGTTCCATGTGCTGCACATTCAATAAATTTAGTAGGAGTTAATGCAGTTTCATCAAGCACTACAGCAGTTAACTATTTTGGTGTTGTCCAAGCATTATATGTATTTTTTTCTTCTTCCCCTCGTAGGTGGGAAATTTTGTGTGAAAGATTAAAATCAAACGAATGTTGTTTAACGTTAAAGTCAACATCACAAACACGATGGTCAGCTGATGCAAACGCCATAAAAGCATTAAGGCTTGGATATAATGAAGTATTGGTAGCATTGGAAGATATCAATCAAGATCTAAATCAAAATCCAACAACTCAAAATGAAGCCAGACAACTTCTTTCGAAGCTTAAAAAAAAAGAAACTGGTGTTTTAACCACAGTATGGAACTCAATTTTACAAAGAATTAATAGCGTTAACAAGGACTTACAATCATCTAAAATTAATGTCTCAGCTATAGTTCCTCTTTATACTTCATTAATTGATTTTATTCAAAGTGTTCGGGAAAATTTTACAACGTATGAAGAGGAAGCATCCAGCTTAAACATAACTTCAGATTATTCACTAAAAAGAAAAGTAAAAGTACCTAAAAGCAAACATCTAGATGATACAAACAGTCCATGTACCGACTTAACGTCCAGAGAAAATTTTATTATTAATACATATTATGTTATATGTGATAAATTAATTTTTGAACTTAAAAAAAGAAATAGTGCTTATTTAGAAATAGAAAAACAGTTTAGTTTTTTATTCAAAAATAATATGAAAAAGTCAGATATTATCAAGAATACATCAAATTTATTGGATCATTTTCCTGATGACTTGGATAAAGAAACCTTTGTTGATGAAATGCTACAATTCCAAGAATTAAAAATGTCATTGTTTAGCGATGATAAGACTATAGATGATCCTCAATACCAACTTAAATACCTAAAATCGATGAACATAAAGCATACGTTTCCCAATATTGAAACTGTGTTACAAATCTATTTGACGATTCCTTGTAATAATTGTAGCAGCGAACGATCATTCTCAGCGTTAAAACGTGTAAAAACTCGATTGAGATCATGTTTATCTCAAGATAGGCTTGATAATCTGACTCTGTTAACAGTAGAACACGAAATAACAAAACAATTATCATATGATGACATCATTGAAGAGTTTTCGAAGAACCCTAAAAAAAAATCAATGTAATCTAATGTGACATGTAATTATATAAAATAAAATAAATTATACATTTTTGAATAAGATAATATTAAAGAAATTATATGAGGCCTCTTTTTATTTAAATACCCGGCCCCAAAATTTGTAAATCAGGCTCTGGTTATAACCATTGTTAAGGTAAAGTTATGTCTTAACTCGGTTTTTCTGCAGTTTCTCCTCACTATTGAAAAATTATTAAAACAAAAATGAAACCTCTAAGTATAATCTGCTTGCGACTACGGTCTATAGAGTCGCTGGACGAAACTTTTGGACAAAATTAAACGTACCTAAATATTATGTTTCCAGAAAAGAATAAAAAATAGAATAGAATAAACGTCGTATTAACAGTATTAATTAATAATTTATTAATCCTTCGCTTCATTCAGAATCGAATAATGATAATAATGATAATAATTATTATGTATATTTTTTTTAATACGGTACACTACGGCCCGGACATCCGAACCGTTGAGTGCGGCGCGCGCGAGTGACAAGTAGGGACGTTGCGATACTACCGATACCAGTAAAGTATCGATACTTTTCTTTCGATACAAGTACTTTTTGTATCGATACCATGGGTTCGATACTTTACTCATATCGATAAAAAAGTACTGGTATCGAATGAATGGTATCGAATCATTTTACCCCCATATCAGTTCAAAAGTACTTGAATAGTCGAATGTTAGTAGGTATTCAAATAAGATAGTATTAAAAATACTATTATAAAAATGTATTTTACGTATACTCATTAAGTATAAATTCAATCTCATTAATAAAATTATTTTTTAAGCAAATGTATAGCCTTGAAAATAAGGTAAAAATGTGTCTTTGTCCTTTGATACTTCATACAATCATACTCATGAAATTATTTAACACTGCCTAGGAAAAAGTAAGTTGTCCCTAGCGGAAAAATTTAAAATTGTTTATAGACATCATTCATATTTCAGTATTTTGGATAGAAAAATGTCATGTTCAAGATTTAGAATTCTTTCATATATTGAAAAAGAAAGTATTAAGTATAAACAAATTATTTCATTCGAATATTCGATACATAGTCCTATAAAGTCATATCGGTTCTTTTGTTTAGGTATTTTACCCATATCAGTATTTTAATTCGATTCGATACTTTTTTTTCGATACTTACTCATATCGGTCCTTTTATTTCGATATTTTACTCATATGAGTATTTTCATTCAATTCGGTACCAAGTAAAAGTATCGATACTTTTCTTTCGATATCACGTCCCTAGTGACAAGTCATGACAGTTACGGACGTGCGTGTGTCGGCGCTTACACGCGGACGGTTCGGGGGTCGAATCGAGACGACGATGACGATGTGGTTATAAGCGGCATGATTGGGCCGCGAACAGTGACGAAACGTATGCGTCATTGTCGTAGTAGTAATTATTTATTTATTTTTTATCGGAATTAACAACTCTTGGCAGCTATGGCCATTGGGATTTACAAGTAAACTTCTTTTTTTTTTTTTTTTTGCGTTAATTTACTAAATAATTTATAATGTTACAGTATTGATTTGATAATGTTTATACATTGTTTTATCTTAAGATATGAATTATTAATGATTTTGAGGAGGTGATGAATACTGTTGATATTATATCGCGATACATCGATGTAAAATACTAAAAAAATTTATACTTTATGTTATTAACATTAAACTTTTATAGGCAATATTAAATTAATTCATAACTACATATTTATGTACCTACTGGTACGTAATGGTTTGTGGTATGTACCTACAAACCTACTGTTTGTTTTACTAAAATTACTCAATAAAAAATAAAAACATCAAATAATGATTAATTATTAAACTTTATCAAATTATTAATTATAAATACTAATTTAATAATCACCATAATATTTTCAATTTATCTCCTCCAATGCCATTATCATTGTAATTTTTTCTAATTTCATCTAGAGCTTTTTCCTAAAACATAAATGAAATATTATGTTATGTATTAATTGGTATTGTAAAATTTTTATAAATAGTAATTATTTATAATTATTATTTGTTGTCTATTGTCTTACCATCAAGCTTTCTGTCATTGCTTCAGATTTGAAGAATGAGTTTAAAAATGAGAGTTGATTGTCCGTTTTAACGATATCACTTTATATCGATAATATTTATTCGATATCGACATCGAGAAAACGAAAAATAAGTCAGAATATCGATATCACATCGAAATGTCGGTGTTGTTGGCCTACACTAGTGATGAATTCGATCAGAGACTGAAGATTCCTGACAGTCGCTGAGCGACGTGTGGACACAGTGGTGTAGCTGAGGGGGATATGGGTGCATGGTTATATCCATTGTATAGGTAATAAAATAATATAGTTATATACAAGGGATAATTATTATTTATTTCGTATTTTAAATTTTTATCAACGTCACCAAAAAGTATTCATAATGATATCGGCCAATTCTTGTCTAAATTAATA
Source organism: Therioaphis trifolii (assembly GCA_027580255.1). NCBI lineage: Eukaryota > Metazoa > Arthropoda > Insecta > Hemiptera > Aphididae > Therioaphis > Therioaphis trifolii. Next base: position 31,346,975 of record CM050410.1, on the reverse strand, counting down.
TACCACGGTTGTAGTAATACACGGAGATCACACGATGTTGCTGCATGATGCTTCGTTTAAGATTAAAAACTCGGTCAAAAGCAAAGATAGGCAAGGAGCGACAAACTGGTGTTGCTTTATTAATAGTATCCATAGAGATATTGTAGTGGACGTTGAATCAATCATAGATCAATTTTCAAGAGTTTCAAGATAGATCTATATTGCTATGGAAATTGTTGTAGATATTTTTTTTCTGATTTGTTGTACAATTTATATATTTATATAGGTTAGAAATAATAAATGGAAAATTTGGAATTCCTCACAATATTTTGTGGTGTATTACAATTTTTAAATAGCCCTCCCCCCTTGATTGAGCTCCTACTGTGTGGACATGTTCTGGAAGATTGTTTTTTTTTCCCGTGGGACTCATAGTTTAGGCTTTCCATTAATACGTGTTTGATGCTCAGTCGCAGCAGTAGTCATAATATTATTTATACGTAGCCATTATTAAAATACCGTTCGTCCGCGTCTCGCTGTCGGTCGTTGTCTTTTGGAAAGTTTGATTCGTCGTCGTTCCCCCTTTTTTTTCTCTCGATTCTTTCGTTCTCTTTCGTCGGCCGTCTCCGTCACGCCTATCGTACAGACCGCACTGGCGTATGACGCGGACGCAATTATGGATCTCCCCTTGGGGTTTTCGTCTATTATAGGTTATAACATTTAGTAACTTCGCTTTATGCAATCATACGATACATGTCGGTAAAAGAATTGACGCTTTCCACTCGAGAAATTCACTCAAACACTTTGAATGCCATGATGATATAACGGCCCAGACCGGGGGTCCTGAGCCGGTGGTCTGTGGACTTTTTGTAAGGGGTAGATGGTTACTCGGGGGTTCACGGAATAGCTGTGAGTGTTTAAAAAAAAACCCGAAAGCAAATTTGTTTGAAATAAATTCAAATTATTCGGCTAATCGAAATCGTCGGTAAAAGTAAACTTCCAACGTAAATTTGTGTTGTGAACTTAAATGAATATGTTATGTTTAGTATTTTCGTAATCACAAAAAATCGCTTGAATGTATCCACTATATTCCGTCATATTATTCACAACGACGGTTATAATCATAATTATTGGTCTCTGCATTATAATTTAAAAATTAAATTTTTTTTTTATATATAGAGGGAAGAGTTTAACGGTGGTTAAATTGTATACCTACTGAAAGGGACCCATGATCCGGAAAAGGTTAAGAACATATGGCTTAAAACTGAAGCCATTACTCATTTTTTGCGCAGTAAGTAATGCTTTTTTCGGAAACATCTAATTTACATATTATAATTGTATTTACTAAATTTATTTTATTTTAAAAACCAATTTTTTTTTGTTTACGAATATCAAACATTTGAATATTGTTCATATTTGATAAATATTTTAATTTTTCATTATTTACCGCCCTATAGTTATGTTAATACATTTTAATTTGTTACAAATGATTTAAACTAAAGCGCGTTCGGACATTTTCAATCAGAAGGGGTAAAATATAATATTTTTCAATAAAAACCAAAATTATTCACATATTTTCCGCACTGATTAGTGTAATATATTTTTAATAAGGAAATTAGTGGATGAACAACATAACCCTCGTGAATTGAAAGTTCATCGTCCCTTATAGCTGGGGTTTAACCATTGCTGAGCGACCCACGCAATGTCCGACGTGATAATATTTCACTCGTTACGAGATTACAGTTTAATTTCTCGACGATTTTTCAATTTTTATTAACCGAAACAAATAATGACACTACACCGTTCATTCGTACGTGATTTTACCAAGATTTTTTTTTTTTTGCGTGTAACCGGGTGGCAACTGCTTTCGCATTACTTCCACAGACCGGCTCACGTCGTTTATTGATAAAATAAAGGGTTTGGATTTAAGAGGGAAACGACTTTTTTTTTTGCACGTGATAAATAAACAACCACTATTCGAATATGTATTCCATTTAATTTTCACACTAAAGGATAATTGTCAATTATTAATTGTTCCCTATAAATTCCTTTTATTTGTGATATTTTGTGTTAAATCATAATTTTATTACCAATGACTTTAAACATTTTTACGTAAAAAAGTAATATTCAATATTTTTTTTTTTTTTTAATTCGAGGTAGTAAAAATATTCAAACAAGTGGTTATTACTTTATTTGGAAACAGGCCTTTTGTTTTTGTGTAAGCCTTTTTCAGTTAATGCAAGCCTGGTCGTCACAAAGGCCATATTCGAATTAATTTCCAGATTATTTCTAGAAGTAATTTCGCCTTTCCTTGCCGTTTACATAAGACTAAGAAATGCTTACATTTAGCAGATTTGGTCAGACATTTTTTTTTTTTTTTTTTTTTTTAAATAATATGTACATATGAGGTGGTCATCGGGTCGCGCAGTATTATAAATTGGCAGAAAAATAATTCCGCAAAGAATGTATAGCTGAACTATTACTGTTTATATTGTTACCGCGTGTTTGGAAATTAAAAAAAAAAAAAAAAAAACTGTAACGTTTCGAAATAACAATGAAAACGTCGAGTTCGCGACGACGAAAATGCGCACGTTATATGCTCGTGACCTCGCAGACAAGACGATTTCGAACGGAAATTTCAAAAGCCGGGGCTAGCGATTCGATATTGATTAACGGTGTTAGCTCGGATTCGAAAACATCGTATGGAAAACCGATGATACGCGGTGTAGAACACGAGTGTACGAAATATCGTTTTGTACACGCAGCGAATTAAACACGACGCGCGTGTTGCGCTTCACTTGGCGCGGAGAGTCATTTCGGACATTCGAGGGTCGAGGAAAACCGTAATGAGAAGGGACGAGGGGTAGAGAGAGAGAGAGAGAGAGAGAGAGAGAGAGAGAGGACGTCGTGCAATATAATATTCCGAATTGGACGGGACCGATGAAAGAGTATATCGGTTCGACGGAGGCTGTGCGCGTGTACCGGACATTTATGATTAAAATTACTATTGTTCGTGGTAGCTCCTGCGTGTGATTTGTTTTGATTAGACGAGGCGGACCGGCCGTCATACGTTATTCGACGGGGTCGTACAAACTTTGGGTCTTACGCCCGTGCGGACGACGTCGACGACTTGACGTAGTGGTTGTACTTAACGAAACGGCTCGGCCGTGTATTACACTATACGTGAGCACCTGGGCACGTGGCTAGGATATTATCGAGCGGGCGGCGTAGGGGGTTGGGGTTTTGCTGAATTTTGTTAGTTCGTCTTACCTGTGTTTATACAACCTCCTATAGAATTATTATAATTGCACGTTGAAGTGGTTCACTTGTTCTAATGTTCAAAATACACACGGGTGCCTTAGCTTCAAATAATGTGCAGTCATTGAACCGATCTCGCCAATAAATCGACATCTGTGTACTAGATTCTGAGTGAAGCGAAGGATCTTATGGTTTTACAATGATGTTTATTTTTTTTTTTTTTTTTTTTTCTGTAAACACTTTTTCGTATAGAAATCCTTGTCCAAAAGTTTCATCCAGCAACTTTTTAGATTCGAAATTGAACTGAGATGGTACTTTAAAGAGGTCATTTTTCCAAAATCTCCATAGTTTTTCCAGTAATCAAAAATAACGATCGAAAAACTGAGTAAAAACGGTAAAATCGGTAAAAATCCGCCGTAAACGAGATTTTCACTGTTCAGATTTTAGGTATTTAGTCATAAATCGAAAAGTATTGAAGCTAGAAACTCGAAAATTTTATCCAATATCAAATACATACTTTTTTATATTGGATAATATTTTCAGAACAATTATAGCACTTTTGACTTAAATATAGAACTTTTAAATGAAATAGTCGACGCCGACATTACGAAAAAAAAATGTGTGTTTTGATTTTATAGAACAGTGTTATTGAGTATGAAGTTTTTTTTTTTTTTAATTTCGAAAAACATTCCATTCCAAATCGCACTGATGGGTAATTCAAAAACTCACGGAGGAAAATGTGACATGATTTTAACTTTATTCCTGTGCGTATCTACCATATCGGCTCGATCGACCCAATGATATACTTTACGCACAGCCCTCGCATCAGTCCATTAAACGTAACGTTAAATTGAATGCACACGAGTGTGTGTGTGTGTGTGTGTGTGCGCGCGCGCGCGCGCGTGCAGGGCCGTCCTGAAGATGAAACTCATGTGGGAGGGGGGTTGGAGATTCTAAAAAGTGCCGACTACGACGATTTTATAATCTTTGTACTGAATGTCGTCTTTTTCTCGTTAATACTGAAACCAGTTAATGCTATATCCCTACCCTAAATATTGTAGGTAATTTTATATCCTAAACAGCATTGAAAAATTCAGTTCGTTCATTATTTTAAAAACGAAAATATTAAAGTACAAAAAAAGCCGGTAAGATAATGATGGTGGAAATTTGTCTTTTGTTATTTCAATCGTAGGACAAGATAATGGTGATAGTGTATTTAATTTTGAAGAAATAGTGATTTTTTTTTTTTTTAATTAGATGATTTGGAGAAAAGTTTCAATACAATATCAACTGTTATTCTCAGGGTTCTGTTTTCAACTCTACTTTAACAACTTGTTTCATAAATCTCGTCACGTTTGTACAATCATGTTGTTAATATGTGAAACAGAATTACAAGTTTCTTACATTATTTTTAGAGTAATGACTAAAAACGAAAATTGATTTAATTTATTAATAAATGAATATTAGTTTTACGGCAAATAGTATGTATTCTAATTAAACGCTTAGGGATAAAAATGCATGTATATATTTTAAATGTTTTTCAGTAACATTATCAAGGGATTGAGTAATGCCATTTTACATTTTCAAGCATTTTTACCAAATTTAAAAATTTTAATACATAAAAACTAAGAATTTTTGTAGGAAAAACTATGGAAGAGAGAAATTTAAGACCCTTCAATGTATTATCTTCATGTAATTTTTGAACTTCTGATCAATTAATAGAGATGGGGACTTAACTTTGGACTAATTTTCCTGCCTCAGTGTCTTCAGACAAAAAAACAAAAAAAATAAACATTACAAAACCAATAAATCCTTCGCTTCACTAAAAATTTAAAATTATCCTGTTGTTCATATCAAATTCTTTTTCCAAGAAAAATAAATTAGGTGGGTACTTAAAATACCACGATACCAGAAACGACCGAACGCAGCTGATTATCAACTAACACTCGTGTACAACAATATTTTTATTTTTATAAATAATGATTGTTGTACATAAATATAATACTCAGAATGGTGATAAAATTATATTTTGAAACAATGCCGACTGCCAATTCTTGCCGACTGGTGATTTTTTCGGGGTGTGACTCACCCCCCTAAGACTCCCCGGCAGGACGGCTCTGTGTATTTGTGTGTGTGTGTGTGTGTGTGTGTGTGTGTGTTTGTGTGTGTGGGCGCGCGCGCGCGAAATTTTACCCTAACACTCTTCTCACCTGCGAGCGTTTCGAAATTGATCCCGCCCGTGAGCTCGCGGGCCGCTGCAGCTATATTAACATTTATGACTATTATACATTTTTAAATTAAACGACAAAGTTTTTCGCATTTTTCGCTTAAACTACTCGGAACTCGTGCAAAAATAACATCAGCCATACACGTACGGAGCACCAGCTGTATTCGATATATTAATTAAGTGACGTGAAACTTTTAGAGCACTACAACGTGGGACGTTCGCTCAAAAGCGTTCGCCGTTCACCGACGAAATAAGTAAAATAATAAAAATGTAAAAGCACTATAAATATACTTAGAACGTATTATTTTTATTATTATTGCCTATTATTATTACGCGCGTTACGTGACGGCGTTTAAACTCGATTCGATGTCGTACTATGCTCCTCCGTTAATATTTATTCTCATTTTGCGATACGCACGTACGATTAAGGTTTACCCAGTGCAGTTGAAATAAAAGTAAAATTCTCGTTGACATTTAACAACTGGTTAAAAACGCAAAATAAATAACAGACCGTCACACCGTGATAAATAACAATCGCGTTGTTACCGAGCGAAAATAATGAATCCAAGTATAATGACATGGTAAACATCGAGTACAATCGGGTTATGCCGAGATAATGCTCACTTAAATTTTAATTGCATGGAAAATGTACCACGGTAATGTACGGAGGTATTTTTTACCACATACGCTTCTGATTTAATGAAGGTATCCGATATTTTTCTCGAAAATCCGTTTCGACTGGCGCCTCTCAGTAGAACTATGCACATTGTCATAAAAATAATTAGGGTTCTAAAATGTCATGAAATTTATTTTCTTGAAATATTTCGTTTACACGAAAAATAAAAATTTTCCCAAAATAAATAAAAAAAGGGTTGTTTTCCAATTAATACATATTAGAGCTATTTAGCTATATTATGTAATAAAGATGAGAAAAAACGTTTTAATTAGGTTGTATATCTATTCTATTCTATGAAAACATTGAAAACATAAATAATTTTTAAGCACAAAGTGCCCAATGCCTATGTTTTTTTTATGTTACTTTTAGTTCTATAGTGTTTAATTTTTTACTAAATTTATAATGTTTAAATAAAGGTGATACCGAAATATAGCCTGAACCAAATTATATACACTTATACAGTTATACTTATACATAAAACATACTTGCTATTCATTTTTAACCCTTGCATTTGTGGATGTTATCTATACATTTATTTTTTACAAAACAATATTATTTATCTATTACAGATTTTACTTTTTTTTTCTCAAAATTATTTATGAAATTATATTATTTCTAAATAAGTTCAAAAAATACAATATTAGACAGGTTTCTAATTTGTAACTAGACACTTAAGATTTCTTTTGCAAATTAAAATTTACAACACAAGACAAAAAAAAAAATAAATAAATAATCATTACGAAATAACGAACTATTATCAAGTAAATAAAATTCTTCTAGCTCCAAAAATCATTAATAGTTACAACCACGGTCTTAGAAGATATCTTGTAAGACCGTGGTTACAATCTAAAATTTATAAAACTCAATATGTTTTATTATTTGGTATCCGGTATAAAACATGGAGCCTTCACAATACGCCGTGTCACATAGATTTTTATAAATTCAGTGCGTATGTAACAAAATAATTATTAGTTTATATTATGGTCAAACTGTAAGTCTATAATCAAGGAATGATAGAATCTGATTGATAACATTTCACTAATACAGATCATATTATTATTTACCAACATCATGTCATGTATTTTAAAAAAAATTTATATTTCATAATTTCATTGAAATATTTAAAGATGAGTGAAATTTTCAATTTTGAAATATTTCAAATTAAGAACCCTAAACATAATCCACGGTAACTGCCATATTTGAAAAAAAAAATGGATATCGTTATAGATGTTGACGATTATCATAGCCACGAAGATTTTTAATTTAAAAACCTAATTTATCATCTCAAAAATGAAAAACCCCCACCTATTAATAGTGTACATACTTTGGAATTTCTTTCACATCTTTGTTATTATTTTTCAGCGCCGGTCACTTATATAAATTATTATTATTATTATTATTATTACCAGACTTTGTTTGACTGTAAACTTAACTTATTTAAACATTACGATATCGAGTGGAGGACGATTTCGTGGTCTCGGAATGAAAATATTATTCAAGTGAATTACAATCAAATGTAATGACTACACTATTATAGTAGATTTCATTGTTATAATTATTAAGTACTTAATTTTTGTACGTTAGAAAATTATCGAAACGTTGGAATGATAAATCATGGACTTAAATACAGTACACTTAGATTGTTTTTCCATTCTAACCTAATATCACGGCTGTACTCGTTAAGAAGACGAAATTCGAAAATAATACATTTTTAATTCCGCTAGGCATATAATCTCGAGACGATTCCCGAAGAAAATACTGTATTTACATTATTACGTCCAACAAATTTCAATATTATTAAACAATACGTACAGACTAATTGACCAATTAAAATATTAAAAAAAAATAATAATAAATAAAATAACAATAATAACCTCGACATTGTCGTTATTATTTTATTAATTGTCATTAATACGTTTTCGCTCGAGTACGTTTAACAATACCAGAAACGGACATGTTTTTAATAACGGTACGCTATACACTTGTAAATTACGTCTACAGTGTATGCGCTCGAAAAACTACACTAATTAGTTGAGTAATTGAATTTTGTTTGTTTCAAGTGATACGACGGCCTATGGCTTTAAAATCTGTCGAAAACGTAAGCCGATTAAAAACGGATTTTGCGATATCTGCAAAGGTCTTATCGAGCTGTTGTCACGATAGAACTCGACATAGAACGGACGTGGATTTTCACTTTCGTTTTCGTCCGACGCCTGTTTATGGTACGCGCCCGCTGACGGATTACGAGAAGAAACAGTCGTACCTTATTCCACGTGCCGTTTAGAAAACGCTTTGGACAATTTCGCAAACGTATGAATAATAAAAATTCACAAGGGAAATTGTACGGAAATGTGCGATTTTTTACAAATGACGTCTTATCCCGCTGCTACCCCGCAAAAAAAATATAATGAAGTGTATAAATATATATATATATAATATAATCACGGCCACACCAGCCGGAAAAAATACACTAAAAAAATTAAATAAAACGGATCAGTGGGTGGCACTACCCACCGGTTGGACACTATTCACTTACTCGAACGCAGGACAGCGATATATTATTATTTTTAATTTGAAAGCATCGATAAATCATCGCATTATTCATAACAACGGATTTTGAACGAACTTCAGCACATTTAAAAAAAATTCACATTTACACTGTTTATCACCGATTTAAATATCTATTGCTTCTATTTTTTTTAAATATTCGATTCAATAAGTGTTTCGTCAATAGATAGTTGAACATTATTGTTAACTGACTACTATATTATTATCTCTAAAACTCGTTACGAATAAAATTGAAGTCTAGAATCCATATGCGAACAGAGCAAAATATTATTGATTAATCCATGACATTTTATATTATTCCATGAAATATAATTTTTCTATGATTGAAACCACAGATAATACATAAAAATGGGTCGGGGGCACTTGTCCGAAAATGGCGGCGTCAAAATCTGAAAGAGATAAGAATCCGAATCCATTGCCAACATAAATATATCCAAAATTATATGAAAACAAATTTATCTTCATATACGGTATACCCCTGATTGGTTATATGATAAAAGTTATATAATTGTGTCATAAGTGATAATTATTATATTTATTTTTTATTCATGGTTTTTGTAATTTTTTTAGTCTTTAACGTAGTTGCTTTTTTAAATTTAAATTACCTATAAATTAAATATACCTACCTAATAATTATGGATATTTATTAATTAAAAATTACCTTTCTTTGTATAATCTAAAGACTAAATTCTTACAATCTTACACTATACTAACTGACTATACAATTTTATAATTTATCAAAAATTTAATATATATATACATTATAGCCTATAGGTAAAATCATAAGTTTGATGTCTCCATCTCCATCTTATTGAGATGCCAATTCTTTGATAGGCTGCTTCAATGAATTTTTTTTATATATATATATATAATTTTTACAATATAATACAATCTACACCCAAAGGCATAATAAGAGTATGTGCTACATTATATTAAGTTAAATTAATCAATGAATTTTGAATAATTTATTATTAGTTGTGTACATTGAAACTAAAAAGCATTGACAATAATAGGTTATGCCATTGCTCCTAAAGCAAAGCCGAAGAACTTACCATTAACTCCGACAAAATCCATATTAATAAAAATGTGCAGGCTAAAAATAGGCAAAGCGGTCAGGTAAGTAATATATGTAATATTAACCGTAAATTAGGTAAACGCAAACGTGTACATCAAAAAAAATAATATAATTTTTATCAATTATAACAAAATATAATTTTTATAATTTCGATAATTTCGATGGCAACAGTTGGCATCAATTTTTCGATTCTTATCAACTTCGAATCCTTATCAACTTGCTGGTACTCCGCCATTTTCGGACAAGTGCTGATGTCCCCATAAAAATGTTGTTTTATATCAAGGTTAATAGATAACCTAACCTCAGTCCGGCGATAACGTTCACCATGACCGCACGTCAATACGCTCGCTCCGTTATCTGTTTTTCATACGCTAATATTATGTTATTAAATTCTGCCGTTACGTTTACGTAATATGGCGGCCCAATCGTCTAATATTTGTGGCACAAACAAATCCAATTATTCCACTCCAAGTAAAAGAAATTTATCATCTTCTTCGCTTTCGCCCAAGCCAGTGGACAAGAAATCAACAATTTTTATAACTCCTAACCGGTACTCAGTTCTCACCACTCTAAACGACTCAAACGACAACACACAGCCAAACAAGACTCAAACTCGTGATCAAAATGTCCCACCAAAACCACCTGCAGTTTATATTAAAGGCGTGAGTAATATTTCCGATTTCACCTCAAACTTGATGTCAATTATCAATACAACTGAATTTATCTGTAAAACCACTCCTTCGTACCTGATCATCCATACTCATTTTTATGAGCATTACAGACTACTCATTAAATATCTAATTGAAACCGAGTCCAGTTTTCATACATACCAGATGTATGATGAGCGCTCATTACGTGTTGTGATTCGTAATCTCCATCCTTCCACCACTACTGAAGATATAACAACCGCTCTTTCGGAATTGGGACACCAGGTTACCCACGTTCATAACATTAAGCGCTTTTCCGATAAATCACCTCTACCTCTCTTTTTTGTCGATCTCAAAAAAGCTACCAACAACATGGATTTATACAAAATCGAGTTTCTTCTGCACACCAAAATTGTTGTCGAAAAACCCCATCCACGTAAAGGCCCACCTCAATGCCATCGCTGTCTGTCTTACGGGCACACTCAGAGCTACTGCAACCACCTTCCACGATGCATCAGATGTGGCGATGATCATAGATCTGACGTATGCACTATGTCATCAGAATCTCCGGCCAGGTGTGCTTTATGCCAAGGTAGTCACCCAGCAAATTACAAAGGCTGTTCTGTTTATAAAAAACTCACCAATAGACCATCTCGTCGTGAAAACTTCATTTCCACTCCTAAATCTCTTATTAACTTTCCTAATTCCACCTTAAATTCCAATACTGTTAAACCATCATATGCCGAAGTTACTTCCTCCAACCATAAACATTCCCACTTATCTCCTAGTATAGAAACTTTATTTACTTCTTTCATAACCGAATTCACTGCGATCATAAAACCCCTCCTGTCTCTCCTAACGTCATTATTAAATAAAGGTCAATTGTAATTCCATATATCGCTGTGCGTACCTTATTTTGTATCTTTCATTTCATATTCTTATCTAATTACCCAATTATCCATTTTATGCTACAATATTATTAATAGCTATAATTGTATTTTATGTTTACCTTATCTATATCATATATTGTAATTGTCGAACTGTAATAGTTTTAAGCTGAAAGTTCTAATAAAAAAAAAAAAAAAAAAAAAAAAAAAATATCTATTATATTAGTATTATCTATTAACCTTGGTTTTACATATTATCTCATTCGAACCCTACATAAATATAATTAAGAATTAATTATTTTTTAACAATATTTGTAAAATAATATGCGATTCTTATAATTATTATGTCATATCACTGTACCTTTGAAAATATCTGAATGAGACAAAAACCTTTCTTGTAATTCAGTTATAAAATAATCAAGATAAGGTAGAAAAACTGTTATCCTATAGTATGTTTCTACATTTAACTCTCCATCTGTTATAGGATTGGCATGGTTTTTTTGTTTTTTAATGATTCTTTTGAGTGTTAATTCAATGTCTAGTTTAGCAGACATGTCCTATAACAAATCATACTCAGCTTAATATAAGTGATTATATTATAATAATATATTTTATACCTTTGCTTGACTAAATATTTTTTTAAATTCACAATCACAATTACTTCTAGTTAGCTTTAACTCTGTTACTATATCTTCTGTTAGATTGACTGCTTCTTTTAAATCAATTCGCTCTCTTTGCAACTGCTTGCTTAGAGGCAAACCATATGAAAACAGTAGCTAAATACATACAATTTACAAATTAAATTACAACTAATTACTTATTACAAAATATACAATTTACATTACAATAGGAAATAAATTATTTTAAATTTATAAAAAATAATAATATTCACTCTGAATTCGAATTTGAACTCTGAATCAGTTGATTTTATAAGCATATTTGGCTTCTATAGCAGTTCCTGATGAATCTTTTCAGTCTGAAATTAATTCTAAGGCTTCTAATACAAAATCAAATAATTCCACAAAATCATGTACAGTATCATAGCGCTGTACCCATCTTGTAGCACATAGTCTTTTAAGGCTTTTTATTTTTATATCAGTATTGCTATTTTCAATACAAGATAATAACACATTATGGCGTTTCGGTGTATTGAAGAAAATATATAATTTCTCTATAATGCCCAAACAGTTTCTAATGGGTTGTATGTTACACGCAGTTGATACAGCCAAATTCAATGAGTGGGCTGCACAATGTACATATACAATGTGTCCGGGGGGAAGTGACCGCCCGGCGCCATATGAAAGTACACCAAAAGTTATGCAGAATCCACCTTTAAATGGGGGGTCTAACTTTATTATGTTTTAAGTTATGGGCGTTTTAATTTTTTTCTTACCAAAACAAAATCTGCAGAGAATTTTTTGATGTATCTTCAAAAATATTCAACTTTTTTAAGTAATTTTTTTTTTTGTTTTAAAGCTGCTTTATTATGCTATCAAATGACATAACATAATTAAACCAGAAATGTACAAATTAATTTAAAAAAAAATTTTAATGAAATTTTTTTTGTAAAAAATCAGCATTTTTATAAGTAAATCGAGTATGACATCAAATAATCTCCTATTTACTACAGTTTTTGTTTGTATTTTATTATTCTAATAAATAATACCTACAATTTTCTTAATTTAATTTTTTTCGTATCTCTCATAATTTCCAAGTTATACGCTGTTAAACTTGACTATTTAGGATTCAGTACTTACCGTTCGGCCTATAGTATAATGACTACAATGCGGCCACGGGCCGGAGAGAGATAATATTATCGCAAATGTCATTATTCCGAGCATCGCGTCGTTTGGATTTATATCGGATCTGTTTTGCAGAGATTACGGCGGCTTATTTTTTGTTTTCATGGCTTCTATGTCAATTATGACTCGAGCGGACAGAGTGCTACCCGACGTTTTATTATTGACCTCCTCGGTCATATAGGCCATCAACTCGTTCTAACATGGGTGATTCAGACGGGGAAGTATTGTAATATCCATAAACAACAATAATAATAATATATATGTATATATATTTATATAGGAAGAAACTGCAAACTTTATTTTGCGAGTTTTATTTATTATTACTTTCAAGGATAATGCCGTCGTATTTATTAGTGTCGTTGTTGTATTTTTATACGGCTTTCAATAATAATACATGTAATTTTCGGTATTAATAACACTCGCAATTTAAACACAAGGTTACTCGTGCCGCATTCATTATTAAATTATTAGGTTTTTACTTGCATTTCTTTTTCCTTTTTCAAATCTTTATTCGTAAATAATTAGCTCGTTTTATATAATTTACTTGTTCAACTTTCGGTTCGTGAGAAACCTGCACACGTGAGTAAAACGGTTCTACGCGTTTTTCCACCGTTACGAGTGTGTGCAGCGATCACGCTGCGGAGGAAAAGCTTGGAAAACAATTCCGTCTCCTCGCCAGAGTTTTCCAGAAATTCTCCGGAAAATCGACGGTAAATATCACACGCTCGGAGTCGTGTCGTGTCATAGAGCACACGTCGATCAAAAGAGGATTTAACATAATATACAATATACATATTATATTATGTTGAAAACCAACGCGACGCTCGTGATTGCGGAATTTACAACAATACGGTCCACGAAAATGAGTGGCGATTTTGCGTCGGTGGTCGGTAAACCATTTCCCGCTAAATTTTGAAATTAATCGTGTACACAAATAAATGTACATCGTACAATGCGTATAATATGTATATAATGGTATTCAAAAAAATAAATAAATAAAAAAAATTACCATGTATAACTTTGAAAACTGTTATTTCATAATTAATAATATAAAAAAAAATCGAATGAATAAAAAAGAAAACTTCATTATAAAAAATTATTGTTAATCGTCGTTTTCCTCGTCGCTATTGCAGTTGCTGCCGCCGAAGTCAATTGTCATAATTATGGGTTCCACTATACAATCTCTGAAATCTTCTTTTTCATAATCTTCCTCTTGAAGTTTTTCTGCGTGTCTTACACATCTTTCCCAATTACTTGGAGTGACAGTATATTATAGTATCTATAGATTCGTGCATAAATCTTTCAACATCGGATATTTTGAATGTGGGGTTTTCGGAAGCCACATCAGCCCAACGCTATCTGATTGTACTGACAGTGATAAGGTGGAAGTCGAATTACTTCACGTCCCGTCTGAAATCCCTTCTCGTCTAACTGGTAGCGTTTCTCCCGTGGTCTTGCAATGTTGACTTTCTCTCTGAGCTCAGCTAAAGTTTCAGACACGGAAAACTCGACACCTTTTTCCGTCAGCCGTTTTTGAACATCGGCATTTTTCGTATTTTATTTCGGTGCATTATTCTCCACTAAAACGCTATATGATATGAAGCTTTATACATAACGATGACACACGGCTCGTCTAACAATTGAAACATAATATTTATAAACCAATCACGGAATATTTGACTATTCATTTGTGAACGGTAGTCACCGTCATTTTTAATTCTAAAAATTAATTTAGAGCCAGAAATGAAACCAAATTTAGGTGCTCCGGCATAGCGTATACTATAAGGCGACCATCCTTACCGACAGGCGCTCTAAATCTTTCACTATTCAATATGAATAAATATAGGGACGCGTTTTCGAAACGTTCGCCCCGAAACGTCGCGGGCCGTGCCGAACGCCGGCGTACGTCACGACGTTTCGTCGGCGCGTCTGTCGCTACCGCGGGGACCCTCTCCGGTTCGAAGGCTCCGAAACGGTTCCGCCGACGCTTCTCACTTCCGTCGTAAACTCTCTTTTATCTGAAATAATATCACCTTGATCCTAGTGCCACTACACGCCGTCGTCGTGTTATTAGCGCGAACGCTATAATCGACGCGTCGTAATATTGTTCTCGGAGGTATAAAAAAAAAAAAAAACAAAAAAAAAAACCGACGTCCTTGCTACGGCGTACACATTACCCGACGACGTTCGTTTCTTCCGTAAAATTCCGTTTACACTTACAAAGTGCCAAAACGGTACACGTTCGTCACAGCGTTCGCGTGGAATCCGCGCGAAAACAACAGGTCGTGAGCAAAAAAGTTTTGCCGTTTTTCAGAAAGTACATTACCGTGAAAACTCCGTGTTTTATGCGACACTATCGAAAATATTATACCGCGCCACCGTAAAAGCGTATAATACTATTGAAACGACGTTTCTGTCCAGCTAACCTTCGCCGCGCGGTGAATATCGCTAAAATAACGAAAACAACGAAGAAAAACTAAAACAGTAAAAAAAAAAAACAGCATTAGTCGACGCACTTGAGATCTCAAAGAAAACTATAACGCAGGCCCTATTTTTTAGTGAACCCCGACACAAAGTGTGCAATCCGAAATCGATAGTGTGCACTACGGATCCAAGTAGTGTGTACCTACTAAATACTAATAAATACGACTACTGGCTATAGATAGTAGGTAGTACCAATACAGTACACATTATTCAATTTTTTTTTGAAAATAAAGTTTTTTTAGTTTTTCTATTAGTTATCAATCATCACTTATCATTGACCATAATCGACTATCGTGAGTCTGATGTCAGCGGTGGTTTTATGCACAGGTTCTGCGGTTTATGTGTTTTCATGATAAATCAATGGTTATAGAATGTTTTATTCATTACCTTATCAGTTCTGAGTTATCAACATTTTCATCGCACGTGTGAGAATTTTGAAGTTACAACAATTTATTGCGAAGGTGTTTTCACTTTTTAATTTTTACTCAGGTATAGTGGTTCTTATACAAATTGAAAAGGTTAGGTTATTGCGATATAAACTAATATACTCGTACCTAAATACATAAACTACTAATAAGTATTAAGTACGATTATATAATATTATATATATTATAGTATGACGGCAAATTACGATACACGGTGCAGCTGGCTACGGTTTGTGGGGAAAAAACACGCGCGCGCGAAACAAAAATAATGTAATTTTAATTAAACGTCCGAATTTAATATATCGTATAAACATAATAAATGATACAGACTAATAATAACGAGAATAAAAAGAAGAAGAAGAAGAAGAAGAGAAAAAAAATCATAAGCGTCTGCCGCCCTAAATATTCTTGATTTACGACCGGCGAAACGCACTGCTCCGGCACTGTCTGGCGTGTCACACATATTATTTTCGCCACCGCACAGCTGTGCGTTCTATTTAATAACGTTTTGTGTAATGTTTTGATATACGATAGCAACCCACCGCGCTCTGTGCGCTCTCGCGGCTGCGACAAACTTGTCAAGTCCCGGCCCGTATGCTTTTTCAAACAAGCGTTTTATGCTCGAATTACACGGAAAACAATACATAAAGTATATATTATAATATACATCGCGTGCTTGTGTATACGTTTTACCTATATTATATAAATTGTTCAGCACGTTATACCCGGACGCGCGTGCCTTACTTAACGACGGCCGCCGTCTTAACCGAATAAATAACCCCAAACAGCTGATGATATTGTGCAGTTTACCTCGAGTTCGTACGACGATTAAAATATACGTCATCATCATTATTTTCCATAGTTTTTCTTTTTAAGCTATTGCATAGCTTTTATCGCGGGCCTTGAGCGGGGCGACCGAATCAAGAAATACCGTAACAAAAAAAAAAACTCAACACGATTTTTTTTTTTTTTTGTGTATAGAGACACTTTCTCTTATCGAAATTTTGTCGAGATGGTACTTTTCAGAGCTCATTTTTCGAATTTCTCAATAGTATTTACAAGCGCGGGCGATAACTACAGAAAAATTGACAAAAAACGGGGAAAATGCCGAATTCTCGATATTCGTGAAATCTATTTTAGTTTTTTAGCCACAACTCCGTCAATAATAGAGCTAGAAACTTGAAAATTTTACAGACTTCTAATAATAGTCACGTACATACTCAATTAAAATTTCAAAAAGATTTAACAATTTTTGACCTATATATAGAACTTTGAAAATATTGAAAATGTGTCTCATTTTGAAGTTTTTGCTTCGTAAAATTTAAACCTTTGGATATTAAGAGCTGAAAATTCAATACAATAATACTCATAAGTATTTGTGCCAATGATGAAAAAATATCGAAAATCGTTTGTTACAATATTTTTTCACAAGCGTTTAAAGTTTGTATTTTGACGAAATTTCTTATTTTTACATCAAATTACACGCTTAAACGCACGTCAAAAATAACTGGTGCTTCCTAAGTTGATAAAAATGTTATGCAATAGCAGCTTTACCACGGCAGTCCCCGAGTGCCACACGCATTTTTAAAAATTTTTTTTTTTAGGTACGTTTTCCCTTGCGCGATTGCGAACGCGGTCGGCCACCGCGGTCAGCGGACGCGATCGACGAACTAAGATCGTGTTCGCATCTTCTTGGTTTATTCTGAACGATTTTACGTCGCGATCGAGAGCAATTTATATAATATCATCATTTAGTCGTGCTTAATATGTTTAATGTGTGAAGTACTTTAGTGAACGGTGTAAACAAATGTAATTTTTAAATTATAATGGACACATTTAACGACGTAAATATATTGAAAATTCTTTTTGAAGAAGAGATGGTGATGACGTTTTGCTTTAGCATTTGTCAGAAAAAAAACGTAAGGGCCACGATCAATTATTTACAAAGAGAAGTACGGAAGGTTGTTACGAAATACTAACCAACGGTCGTTTGAAAAATAATGAAAGCAAATTTAGAGAATTTTTTTATAATGAATCGTAATCAGTTTGATTTTATTTTAAAGTCAATAAGAGACGACCTAGCCTTAAATCCGACGTCTACTTTGCTAAATTTGGTCATTGGAGTACTCATTGTTGAAAGACACGACCAAAGTTAATCTTGCAGCAGTAAATCATAAACAAATGTCGTATCATAATTTTTTTTCAAAATAACAAATTAATCGCCACGCGAACGCGATTTGACTGCTCTGGAAGCAATCGGTTTGCGTTCGCATTTAGATCACTGACCGCGATCGCTCAGGGGAAACAAACGCTATTTATTTTACATTGTATCAGCAACCGCGCGATCTATGATCGCGGTTCGCGTTCGCGTTCGCGATCGCGCAAGGAAAAACGTACCTTTACCCGGTAAAAAAATAAATTAGTGGTGTTTTACACGACACACGTACGATAATATAGCCGCCAAACATACCGTACGTGTGCGCCCCGCGACTGCGTCGACGGTTGTAAAAAGGAAAATCCCATTACGCCACGCGTTACTCATGGGAACGACTTTTGAAATATTAATAATACGATTATTATTATTATGATACGTACTGTACTACTACTGGCGTCACGATACGAGTGGACTCGTTTAAAACGGAATTAGTTCTGGATTCCGTACATACGCGCGCACACGCGGCAGGAAGTCGTAATTACGGCGGCGGCGGGTATGACTACACTGCACTAATAACGATTATTATATCGTTCTTTAGTCACGGTTTATTGTTCGAAAACAAAAACAGACCGAGAAGAATATATTATAACGAATATAATTAACGCTTTTAGAGAGATTGTCGCGTGGATCGCGGTGATATCGCTCAAACCTGATATTATGTGTGGTGTGTGCAGTGGCGTATTTAGGATTTCTGCAAGGGGGGGGGATAAAAAAAATTTATAGGTACCTCTTAATTAGTATTATGCTTTAATTACTTATGGACAAATGTATGATTTATATACTGCGTTAGTATAAATTTGAGGACTTAGCTCCATGGCACTACAACAAAGTTACAAAAGAGTTACAAAATACACGGAAGTATGAGATCACATATTTAAATGAGATAAATTACAAATAAACCCCGTAAAATTTTGATTATTTTTTACTCTAATTTCGCATTTAAATAATCAAATATAAAACTACAGTAGATATGTTTTGAAATACTTAATATAATTTATATTCAATAGTTAACAGATATTAAGAAGTGACATTGTATTTTATTTTTATTTTATATAACAAAATTTAGTTTCCTGGATTTTTTAGATAATTCGTCCACAACTTGCTAGTCGAAAAATCAAAATATTTCACAAATTAATATTTACCAGTGTCAAATAGGTATATAGAGCTAAACTAAATTTAGATTTAAATAAAAAAATGTGTTCATCTCAAATCTCGAGGGGGGGGGGATCAAACCAATGACCCCAATGAAAAACACATTTTCGACTACACGTTTTGTGTTCCATGGAAAAAATTCGGTCCTAAACTACTAAAATGGTGTTCAGTTATTGGGTTCGGGTGTCGAGCGAATCTGTGTAATGTATTTGTAGAAACTGAGTCACACCGTCAAACTGTGAAATCACTAGGTCGACACGATCTGCAAAATCGTGCAAAGCGTTCCGATCGATATTTACCGTGTAAAACTTGGAACATCTCGGTTAAAGTTTAGAACACATTACGTCGAGCCGCCGAGAAAAATATCGTATTTGCATCGTTCGGATAACACTACAATACCTAGGTTTAACATACTTTTTACGCGATACGTAAGCTACACGAATACTTAAATATTTTGTTGCTCCGAAAACAATAATATAGTATTGAAACATCGACTTTTATCGTTTTTGCAGAATTGCGAATACAACTAACTCATGTGTATTCATTTAAAACACACACACACACACACACACACACACACACACACACACACACACACGCATGCATCCATATACACCCAGCGATGTTCCCATCATTTTTCATGAAAAATTATACTTTGTATAATGGTACTTTAAGTAAAAGTTAATATTCTTAATTTGGTACTTTGTTGAATGGTACCAGATTAAGAATATTAACTTTTTAGAGGGGAATTCTTCTTAAAAATCTAAGTGAAAAAAATCACATCCAACAAGTTAAATTCAAGTTTATTTTTAAAGGCTGGACAAAGTTTTGGTTCCTCTTGGAAAAAAATTTACATTATAATATAGTCTCAGAGATGGGTAATATTTTATGTGGTTATTTGGCTAACTACAACTTTTTCACGCAGAACTTAGGCTATTTGTACCTTTTAATATTAGATGGTAATAGTGTCTTTGTATATAATATGATAAAAATTCTAACACAAATAAATTGGCATACGAAGTGGACAGCTTTTTTTTTTTTTAGTTATATGGGCCTCCCAAAATGTTTGCCCTCCTCATCTAACGAATACTGAAATGACGCCACTGTCGTGGACCGATCAGTAAATAGCTACTGTATTTGTATTTGCCATTCGAGCTCCTACAATATCGATAAGTGTTTATTATCGTGTTATAGTTCAACCGTTTAAAACTTTTAAGTAAAAAATAAACCAAAACTTAAAAAATTGTACATTTCTTCTTTTTAGACATTGTTTGAGAGTGTACGTTGTATAGCCATGATTTTTCACTATATACTTCAGAGTATACAACACAGTATTACTGAATATACTTCAGAGTTTATGTAGTATACCTTATGGGATCACTACTGTATATACCATAAATAGACGTATGAGTAATTATTGCTTGAAACGTGCTCGTGTCAATATTATGATCTTTAACATTTGACCGTAAACGTGCAGTAATGCAGCGATTCCGACACGTCGAGATTAGCATACCCACGCACACGAGCTGTCAACACCGTAATAATAATAATAAAGAAAAAGAACCTCTTAAAAAAAAAAAAAAAAAAAAAAATGTATAATTGTTTTGAATTTCACAAAAAACTCGCCACGCCGGAATTGTTCACACGGTATTTAAACGTTCGGATGTTCGACCGTCGATTCGGAGCACTGCGGAAAACGCGGTAATTGCAGTGTTGCCATACGAGTATGGACTGCGTTATTACGCCGTTGTATAGTTGTATTATGGTATGTAATACCGTGAAAGATAAAGTTATATTCGCATGTATACAGTTATGATTAATAAAAGCCGCAGCTGCAGAGAATAGAACTCGACGAATCGACGAGCAGTAGTCGAACCATAAATGAGTCGGTAAAAAAATAAATTTTGAAAATCGCTCCAATTATGTATCACTAGGATTTTTCATTTTTTTTCTTTCGAAAATTTAACTAGTCTACAGTAAAATAAAATTATTATTGTTTGAGTTTCACTCGGAATTTTTTCCTTACTATTTAGTTACTATTCCTAAACAAAAAATGTAGGATAACTACTTTTTATAGCTACGACAACTATTTTTCTCAACTACAATTATTCATATTTGTAGTTGCAATAACAGCAATTGTTTAATTACTACAACTAATTAAATACAACTAAACCTAAATAGTAATAACAACTAAATGGATAGCTGTCGCTACGCTAACTGTAAATTTTGGGTTAAGTGAACTGTTGGTTGACTGTTGGTTGAACTGTTGGTGAAATGGTTATCTCAACTATTATTTTTTTCCGTGTAGGCACACGAATATGTTCGTTGTTTTTGCGTGCACACAACGCGACTAACCAACCTTTCACGACTGTTTTTGTGTACACGCGTTCTGGTCGAAATAATATTACGAACACGACGTGTGTTTCTGGTACGGCACCGTTTACTCGCGTTCGGGGACGGATAGGCTAAATATTAATGTTACCGCGTAACAATTTCAAAAAAGAGTTCTGCAAAGAGCAAAGGTTATACTCTCGAGTACGTATAACCGACTCGTGAAAGATTCAACCCTGCACCCTGGTCCTTTTCACCCTGCACAATGTATGTGTATTCTTATTTTTACCATACTTATACTATGTAATACGTGTTTATCAAACTTAAATCATAAACATATGTTTGTTTGTTTATCTAAGTTAATTTAAGGTTTATTCATAGATCGAAGGTAATCGATATTTTAAATACGTATTAAAATCAAAAGTGTGAATCCAGTGTTTATAAAATATATAAATAGCTTAAATTTTAATACTAAATCAAGGAAAAATATTTTGTTTAGCGACGAACACTGTAATAGGTAGTGACTATATAGTGCATACTTAAGGTCGCGGCGACCAGTTACATTTTTTGGTTGCTGCAGATGACTGACTGGTTATAAAATTGACATAATAATATGTTATATGAAGCACCGTACACGAAGAATGAATTCAAGTAAATATTAAATAAATATTTTGAAACCGTCGTCCAGTCATGTGTCTTTATTAAATATTATTTATTGTATTTCTTGTACACAGATTGTAAATATTCGTTTTTCTTATTTATATAATAAAAAAACATATTATCTACCTACCAGACTTTCCAATATTTTGGGACATGTCTTTCCATTTTCATTCGTTGGTTTTAATATTTTTATAACCCATGCGTGCACAATCATACGGACTCGGGGTATTTTCGCACGAATTCAATAAGCGAATGCGTCCGCCGAATAAGGGCCTATGTCGGATTTTGTCAACAATTTTTTTTCATGGAATAATTTGACTAGATTATAATTGAATAACACACAGGTTAAAATTAACTAACGGGATACCGGCCAAAGTATTATAAGAAAATAATAAGTTATTATTAATAACAGTACTAGATTGAAGAAGTGAAACACTACCTGGTACTTTCAGACGATCCGCTGTGGTGGGCTGCTACTTCAAGACTGACCGCCGTTGCGAGCTGCACTCCTTTTTATAACCTCGTTGCGTCAATATCATCACTCGGGTCGTTGCTGGTTGGTTCTGGGCGTTCGAGTTCACGCCCACCGCTGTTCTAATTGGTGCCATCCCCTCCATGCCACGTATGCTAAGCGAACACATTTTAGAATATTAGACACGTACGTCCTCATCATTGTCGTTGTCATCTTTGTCGTCGTCGTCATCATTGTTGTCATCGTCATCATCATTGTCTTTGTGATCATCATTGTCGTCGTCGTCAGCGCCGTGGTCGTCATCATTGTCGTTATCGTCATCATCATTTTCATCGTCGTCATCATTGTCGTCGTCGTCATCATTGTCGTCGTCATCATCGTCATCGTAGTCATCATTGTCGTTATCGTCGTCATGATTTTCCCCGTCGTCATTGTCGTCGTCGTCAGAGCCGTGGTCGTCATCGTTGTCGTTATCGTCATCATGATTTTTATCGTCGTCATCATTGTCATCGTCGTCATCATTGCCTTCGTCGTCATCATATTCATCGTTGTCATCATTGTCGTCGTCATCATTATCATCGTTGTCATCATTGTCATCGTCGTCATCATTGTCATCATTGTTTTCGTCGTCATTGTTGTCATCGTCATCATCATTGTCTTCGTGATCATCAAAATCGTTGTCGTCGTCAGCACCGAGGTCGTCATCGTTGTCGTTATCGTCATCATCATTTTCATCGTCGTCATCATTGTCGTCGTCGTCATCATTGTCGTTATCGTCATTATCATTGTCATTGTCGTCATCATTGTCATCGCCGCCGTTGTCGTCGTCGCTGGACGGCCAGTCGCCGTAATCCGCGGCCGTGATTACCCTTGACGCGGTCGTCACCGGCCCCGAGGACGTCCACCGCGAGTTAGACGCGACCGGTGACCGCGGCCGGGCCAACTCGGCGCACGCGGCCTCAAAGCGCGAGAAGCACCACAACGCGTGCGCGGCCGGCCCCTCGATCTTGACGATCCGCTCCCGGGGGCTGGCCCGCGTGAACTCGCGCATCGAGCAGACGGCACCGTCGTGCTGTGGTCGCTGTCGCCGTCGTCGACCGCCCGGTCTGCGTGCAGCTCGCGCCAGACCGTCGACACCACGGACACCGCGTCCGTCGTCCGCGCCGACATTGTCACGCCGCCGTCCGCGTCCTCGTCGTCTGGTGTGACGGTCACGCCGTTCCAGCGTGACGCCATGGCGTGGAGCGAATCTCTCAGGCGTGGCACGCGACGCGCGTCGAACCATAATCGCGTCTCCGTGCGCGGCGTCCGCGAGCGTTCCGACGACCGTAGTTTCGCGCGTTTCGCCGGCTCGCGGTCCGTGTCGGACAGGGACGGTGACACCTCTCTTTTGAAATCGCCTCGTCGCGTCATATCCACGCCCAGGGGCGGATCCAAGGAGGGGGCGAAGGGGGCGTGCGCCCCCCCCCCAAATATAAAAAAAAACTTTTTTCCAATGTTAAGCCATTATTGGCAATCTAGTTAGTAGTTAATTATCTAAATTTGTGTAATGTGTTTTGTGTACCTTGGTACAACAGATTTAAATTGTTATTGCCATCATTTGTTATTATATTATCTATACCAACGATTATAAGTATAATTTAACAAACGATCAGATGATGGACAAATTTGTAGTTTGAAAAGTGCGCCCCCCCCCCCCCCCCCCCCAAAGAACATTTCTGGATCCGCCCCTGTCCACGCCGCATGCGACGGCGATGCGTTTGGTCTGCTGAAAGATAACGTCGTTTCGACGATGTGTATATAATTCGACGGTATTTTGTTAAAAGGGCGTACACCAAATTTTACTTTTTTTCAGGAATCAAATAAAACTGATTAAATACTCAAAACCTTTTTGTTCAATGTGATAATATACAAACAGCTGAAAACATAATTATTGTTACAAACTGTTTAGGTTGTAAACAATTAGCATACATTCGATGTGGTATAAGCCCTTTCAACAGTTTTGTGTAGATTGTTTTAATTTTTAAAAGGGCGTCTGGATATATTGTTTTCGGTATTGTTATCTTATTTTTTCGTAGACGCATACGCCTTTATACCAGATTATTTTCGTGATTTTTCTGAAAATTTTGATACCAAAAACGTGTTTTTCGATTTTTAGTGGCCCTTTTAACAAAATACCGTCGATTATGTACGCAGTGACTATCGCAGTATTTTCGACCGGAACGCTGCAGTTCGGCACGACCATCGTGCGGAATTTACGGAATAAACGGATTGATCGGAGTAAAGGGAATTTTGGGGACTAAAATATTAATTTCATTAGTTGACGATAGGTAGCGTTGTGTGAATGAAAAACACAGTATTGTCACATATATGTATATATATTACGCCTACATGTACCTAAATGAATATTATTCTTAGAACCGTTTACGGCAGTGACCGATACAGCAATAAGCCGATGATTTCTTAGTATCGCACTGTCACCATAAATAATACAACAGTTGTTACTATACATTAATACTATAGACCAGCGGTTCCCAACCTGTGGTAATCACCCCTCAAGGGGTAAAACAGGACTTTTTGAAGGGTAAAAACTAGACTAATTTTTTTTTTGTGAACTTTATACTCATTATTATTATTAGATGTGCATCGATCACGTGTACAACTATAACGATGTTATTTATTATTATAATAATGTAATTGTTGTTCATAGTATTGGAAATATATTACCTTATGCCCTGATCCTACAGAATCTGATGATATCATTATCTTTTTACTCAAAACATTTTTATTTTTTTTTTTTTTTTTTGTGTGACGGGTTACTGTAAATATTCAACCCTGGTTTATGGGTCAAAGTATCTAAAATGTTGGGAACCACTGCTATAGACCGTGACCGTCTTATCTTAAAAGGCGCAAAAAAGATGCTATAATCCACTATCTCGATCAAAAAATATTTTTTTTTCAATTCTTATAATGAATTTTATTGAAAATTGCATGATATGTAGGTACCCTGATTTAAGAATAATTTTCAGAATTTATCCTCTCAGTTGCACTAATCAAATGTTCTGGCAAAAGATCTTTTTCAGCACTTAAAAGAGTTTAAAAATATTAATGCCTTAAGGTATACTATTGTCAGCAACAAATTAATTACCTCGGCATTATTAAATATAGAAAACAAAATGTTGCAAAACATAAGAAAATTGTTTATAGTTAATAATTTTCTGATAAAGAAAGAAAAACTTTTTTTTTTTTTTAATTCGATTTTGAAATAATCTATTTGTATTAAACTAAAGAATTGTCATAACTTATAAGGAATAATTAACTGATAATGTTTGTTTCGTATCACATTGTGATAAATTTATGTCACATATACGCACAGGTTCTTATAGAATAAGATTGCCGGTGTCGAAATATTTGAGATAGAGCCCAATAAAAACTCTGTAAGTACTACTGGGGCGTGGGTAAAATCATTGCCTTTAAGCGCATTATTCCTTTATCTGGTCCTGCTCAGTGGTGAGTTGGATTTCATGAAAAGATTTATTCAAGTGAAGAGATGTTTGCTAAAACGAGTTTAATTATTGTCCATGTGATAATGACTGTACAAATAATTATATCACATTACCTACGCACGCAACGATTAGTCGTTGCGTAAAATCGTTACGGCTAGCCGCAGCTTGGAAACCTTAATGCCGACGAATCGTGAATTTAACGTTTTAATAAAATATTATTGGTTTTTTTTTTTTTGTTTTTCGTCGAATTTTTATATTTTTATTTCGATTACCACTGAATGTTTTTCGGCGTTTACACGATCGTACTATACTGATTGATTTTTAACGAATGAATACGTTCCGGTATATTCGTACGTATTTTCTCATAGAGGGAAATCGAAAATCGTAATACTACTCGTGTAGGTATCCGAGACAATAAGCGTTGCGCGTGTGCCGACGACTTTATAAAAATATTATGTGAACCGTACGTACAGTTTGTTCGTCCAACGAGAACGAGTGTCTCGACGAAATCCACGTCGCAAAGTATAATAATTAGTGTTTGAAGTATGAGAAATATTTCACTAAGTTGTGAAATATTGGATTTTTATTAATTATTTCACTATTTGGCCCTACTGCATTATCAATTTTATCTTCCCGCCAATTTTGGAGATAACTAGATTACAGTATTATCATTTTCTCATCACTATGCACATTCACACACATTTAAGTGATTTAACCATTAAGTTGTACGTTGATACGTTGTTAAAGTATAAAAATGGGTAAACACCGTGCCCAAATTCATAAAGTGTTTCGTAATTTAGAAGAAACAACAAATAATAATAACTGTTATAAAGAAAGTGTGCAATTATTGCAACTGGAATACAGTAAAAAATGCCACTCGTCAAAAAAGTAATATATTATTCAATTGTAAAATGTGTCCAGTTTTTTTGTTATATTTAATTATATAATTACATGTTGATTGTTAATAAGAAAACTATGATCTTTATAAAGTGGTTTAATACAAATCAGGGCTTGAATGTTTCTTTTTAATATTTATTAATTATTATGTTTAATATTTTTATTATGTTTACTACCTATTCCTTATTTATTTTACATTTTTACATCAAATAATAGGTACAGCAAAAAAATACAACATATTATTATACATTGAAACTGAGAAAAAATTGTGTGTCAATGAGGTATTTAATATATTATTTAGATTAATTATTTAATATTTTACAAGACAAAACTACAAAAATAATGATAATTGAAATATTTCACGAAATTTTTAATTTTTTTGAATTTCATGAAATTTTCAAACACTAATAATAATACAACATAAATTATACATTATAATGTGTAATATATATTTTATTCAACGTCGCTGCACTGTCAGACATTGCGCCGCCGAAACTTTGCTAATTACACGCGGCGGCGCCCGGGATCGCATAACCGAGTGCGATTTATGGCCGTTTAATTCCGTGTATAATTAGCAAAACGGTAATAATAATGATAATGTTTTATGGTATTCTCAATAACAATAATAGTAATAATAATAATAATAATAATAATAATAGTTATGACGATACACGACAAGTAATATTTCAACAACATATTATGTTTGTATTAAAATATTTAATAACTTGGGCGAAAGACGGTTTTTATTAATAATTATCATGACATTTTCCGAACGCTGCGTGTACTATAATATAGTGTCGAGCAGTGATTTCGAAGAGACCAACTCAACTCGACTCGCCGCTCGTCCGTATTCGTCTCCGCCGCCGCCGCCGTCGTATTTATAGTAATATCTAAATTCGTAACGTGTATAAATATATACGTATATATTGTAAACATTCGTATGTGGTGTCGACCCGACGTCACGTTCAAATGTGTCGGTCGAAGTGGCGTATCGTCTCTGTATTGATCCTATAACGAGACGACGACGGCGGCGGTTCTTGGCCGACGACTCGACGTTTCGCGTTAAAATCGAAATCGTAACACAAAAGTTTATTGAATTAAAAAACAATAATAACAATAATAATAATAATTAAAAATGATAATAAAAACTATGTAAACAGCAGCGATATTATACTGTCCGTTCGCTGTGTCAGAGTTAAAACGCTATTTGACGAGTCTCGCGCTGTCTTATTATTAATCGCGTCGGCGTGGTCAAACGGCATCGGGGCACACGAACGCGTGGGGTTGAATAATGGGGCGTTCCCACGAGGCGTTAATCACGACAGTCGACCGCGCTTTCCTGAAATACACTTGTGTGTAGGGTTCTAAAATTTCATGAAATTTATTTTCTTGAAATATTTCGTGAAATATTTCATGAAAGTTTCATGAAATATTTCATTTACACGAAAAATAAAAATTTTCCCAAAATAAATAAAAAAAAAAACGGTTGTTTTCCAATTAATACATATTATTAGAGCTATTCAGTTATATCATGTAATAAAGATGAGAAAACACGTTTTAATTAGGTAGTATATCTATTCTATTCTATGAAAACATTGAAAACATAAATAATTTTTAAGCACAAAGTGCCCAATGCCTATGTTTTTTTATGTTACTTTTAGTTCTATAGTGTTTAATTTTTTACTAAATTTATAATGTATCAATAAAGGTGATACCTAAATATAGCCTGAACCAAATTATATACACTTATACAGTTATACTTATACATAAAACATACTATTCATAAAATAGTAAAACATAAAATATAAATATAAATATAGTAAAATTTTATAAAATTGATAATTATTATAATTTTAAATTATATAAAACTTTCAAATGAAATATTTCAAATTAAGAACCCTACTCGTGTGTGAACGCATAGTCGTTAAACTCGCTTTCGTGAGGAACGGCGCACGACTCGAGCGTGGATAGATCAAACGTGTTTGATTTTCAGTCGTGATATATACCGTTCGTGAAGCCGAGATGTCGTCACAGCAATACCGTGGAATTATCAAGTTTGACGACAGTGAAACTACGTGTTTTTTGGAGTCATATTCGATGGAAAAGGTGTTGCATAATCCGAGTTTGGAGGGATACCGCGATAGAAATTCACGTGCCGCCGCCGCAGCTAAGAGAATAAGTCGTGAATTAAATATTCCTGGATTTGGACCAAAAGAAGTTGTATCAAAATTCAAAAATTCATTCTCTAACCCGAAAACGTCTTTCTTTTTCGTTTTCTTGTAATTGTGTCGTGTAAGCGCTCCGTCTGGACATAGAATTGACGTACGAAAACTGAAACGCCGTCACAAAATCGCATCGAACAAACGGGTTTTTTTTTTCTTTAGAACATACCACCGGTGGAAAAATCGAAAATTCGCTCGAGTACGTTTGACGTCGGACGTGAAACGTTATCGACGTAGAATGTTATTATTGAATATTTTTTCGCGTCAACGCAATGCTCACGCTTCACCGTACGACAACGGTTAGACGGCATACGTCGGGCGACGTTTAAATGTGATCCCACGTCGTCGGTCGGAAACAGTGATTGGAAAAACATTAACTGATCTGATGACGACGCGGTCGAATAGTGATCGAAACCATAACGCGACTACAACACAGGGTCGGACTGGCCCATACTATTGACTGGAAATAGCCAGTGAGGCCCTATCTGTATGAGGCCTCCTATTTCGGGTACCATTATTGTATTGTAAGAGTGTTATATTATAGTTGTGGAAATATCAATACGAGTATGATGTGGGCACGTTGTAATATGCATTTTAATTTATATTTATGATTTAATAATTGCCAAAAAGGCAACATTCTTCCTTGGAATAAGTAATCGATATTATCTTACAACATTCTATTTTGTATTAATTATTCAAAATGCATAGTTTTTGTATATTTTGAAAACACTGTGGTCCGTGTAAATGAAATTGCATAATTATACAATAAATAAATATATATATATCGTATACCTAAGTATACAATTATTCAATAGTATTAGCATCTAAATTATATTATAAATTAATTAAAAATTGTATTGTTGATGGTAAATTTAATTACGGACGAGGCCCTTTATTTGTCGATCCCCGGCGAGGGCCTCCCGTACCCAGTCCGACCCTGCTGCAACACCACTGAAAATCGAATCAAACGATAAATCAACTTTGAATGTCAAATACGACGTCGACTGCTATTTGTCGCATCTACTTATCGCACTTTGGATATTCAGTCAACTGTGGGGCTCTAGAACACGTCCGCCCGCGCAAAACCCATGTGCGGCCGTATTAAACTAAATGCGATAGAATAATATTTCTGCGACGTGCCGAAGAAAGATTGAGGCTTTTAGCAGAACGTCGATTCTTTCCATTGTCACGAGAGTACTCGACTTCGGGGAGCGTGCGAGTAAAACATATTATTATTATTGCTACAGTGGAACCTGACTTAACGGACACCTGTATATAACGGACACCTCTCTTAACGGACAAAATGACCAGGTCTCAGTAAAAAAAAAAAAAAATAGGCATTCCAATGTATTTCGACCTGTCTATAACGGACTCCTTCTATAACGGACACGGACACTAATATTTAACCCGACGATTTTGTAACGGACAAAAATATGCACTACGAAACAGCGTCTTAGGATTACGACCAATTATTAGATTATCGCCGATTACGATAGCGCTAATTATTGCGAGTACCTATTGAATTTATGAAGTTGAAATACTTACATACTGGGTTAATACTTGACAGAAATATATTATCCAGTTGTAAATTGCAATACGTATAAATGTTAACCATAACTCATAAGTATCTAACGTTTTTTTTTTCAGTTCTATCGGTTCGCAGTCAGAGTTTGGTACATACATACATTTTTTCCTCAACAATGCCACATCCCATTCCGCGTAAAACTTTAAATTTAAAACAAAAGGTGGACATTATTCGTTTTAAAGACTCTAGCGGAGGTCGGTAAGTATAATATTAATAAAGATCATACCGAATAATAGATACTTATTATAAAATATAAAACAATAATAATAAAATGTACGTCATAATTTTACATAATATCATATTTGTAGATTAATTTTATTTCTAAAACATTGAAACCCGTCTAAAACGGACACCTGTCTATAACGGACAATTATTTTGATCTCGTCACTGTCCGCGTTATATACAGGTTTCACTGTACTATTATTATTATTATTATTATTTTACATCGCGTTATACGGTCGAATATTTATCTGATGAGTGATGACGTCACGTAAAGTCGACGTGTCGGCGGTCGGTTGATACCGAGTGTATGCTCGTTGT
This sequence comes from Therioaphis trifolii, assembly GCA_027580255.1. NCBI lineage: Eukaryota > Metazoa > Arthropoda > Insecta > Hemiptera > Aphididae > Therioaphis > Therioaphis trifolii. Next base: position 31,315,370 of record CM050410.1, on the reverse strand, counting down.
GTCGTTCAGTGTTTGCGCCGTTGTACGTACAACGATCGCGTGGAATACGGTTGTAAACACGAGTCTTGCGGCGAAAAAATCTAATAAATTAATTTGAATGCGACCAAAAAAAAAAAAAAAAACACGAACTTTTAACGGAAAACGTCGTGTTTAGCCGTTAAACCGTCGGAATCGATTCGCAGCACGACGACCTTTTTCACGGGCTCAAACTTCCTTTACCCATAATACCGCTGCGGTGCTCATAACGTGACCGCAGTAAAACGGATCACCGAGCGTAAATCATTATTATTATTATTATTATTATTATTATTATTATTATTATTATTATTATTATTATTATTATTATTGTATGATTTTGGCGAAATCGTTTCGTTCGGCGTCGTGTCCGTTTCGTCGGAAATTTTGTCGTGATATATCAAAAATTTACTAGCGCCAAACAAACGTAAGGCAAATAAACATAACTACACAATAAACTTCAACGAATTTTATTAATGTTTTTTTTTTCTTTTGTACGTTTAATGTTATAAACGACAACGTCGAAAATATCAGTCGTAGTAATGACGGTGGCGTTGGTAATTTTCGTCGTTTCAGCAGCAGTAACGTTAGCGGTGGAGTAAAAGTGCTATTAAAAATCGTTCGTCGCGTTAAAAACAAACTTGTTGATTTTAATCAAACTGCAGCTCTGCCACGGCCGCCGCCGCCGCCACTGCGATGCAGCTATATCATTATAGCGTTCATGGCTCCAAGACCAAACTGTATTAATACCACGATGACAGTACATAATATACAAGGTGTCTCACATAGATTAACCAAATGAGTATAATATAACCTTGTTTATAACGCGTAAATTGGAATTTTTTTTTCGAGTACAATTAAAAACATTAAAAGAACAACAGCTAAAAAAAAAAAGTTTTGTTAATCGTTTTCAAGTTTAGGTCGTTTAAGTGATGATCACTACCGACTATAACTGATCGTTTTGAATTTTTTTTTTTTTTTTTACTTGAAAATAATGGTATTTCAATTGTTATTATTAGCCCAATAGTTTAAAGGTTACAAAAAGTGTGGTAAAATTAGGTTGACAAAGTGGTGACTGTACATTTTTACTTCTTACCCATGGCTTCCCATAGCCTCCGTTTTTAACTTAAAAACGCTCGTAAACTATCGGTGCAATAACCGAAATTGAAATCCCCAAATTGAGCGAATAATAATAATAATAATAATAATAGTAATAATAATTTTACACAGAAATACAGATCTATTAGAATCTTAAATTGTACACGAAAAAAAATTTCGAATTTTCGTAATTTTCATCGTTTACATTCGCTGAACACTCTGCATACACGCGTGCGCCCGCGGAAAAGTGACTTTGGCGTGGTAGTAATATTATTTTCGTTTTTATCGGTGTCTGTCGACCGCCATTACACCATCTACGATTTAATATTACATATTATTATGATATTGGCCCGCGAGCAAATTAATTACAATATACAAGCGGCGGCGGGGGAAAGCTCGAGGGAAGAGGATAATTTCCTACACGCTCGTACCTACGACGGGACATAATTTAATTTTTCGGACAAAGCGGACGGTATTTGTGCAGCAGCAACGCGAAATAATAATAATAATAATAATAATAATATGTTCTAAAACGCGAATCCAGCGAAAACGACTAAGAATAATAATTGGTGTAACGTTCGGACGTGATCTGGCGATTAGATTATTGTATGCACGTAAACGCACGTTGTAGTAATTATTATTATAATATTATAATTATTGTTATTATGGCTCACGCGACGTTTCGGCGAGTTTATCGACTATGCATTAGCTACAGAGCTACGCGTACCTCTACGCGATAATCGGCCGAAAAAAAAAATAGAGTTATTAAATATTAACGTATTGGCGATTTGTTTTCGATACAGTCGGTGTAAAATCCGTCGTGGAAATGTTTCTTCTTCTTTCTTCAGCTTGTTTTACCATTTCTTCTATAAATGCGTTTCTCGGTTTACCTCTTCCTTTTTTAACCATTCATTCGTCCTTCAAATCAGAGGCGCAAATCCCCGAGAGCGGGGGGGTACTTGCCCCCAAAATACAATTTGGTGGTATTTGTGTATGGGGTGGGTCCTAGTTGATACCTAGGTGATATTATAACATTGAATGATCAATTCTTAATCATAAAGTAATAAATAGTATTATAATAGTTTATATCGCCAGTGTGTGAGTGATGAGAATATTGAATAGCAAATTGGTTTACACATCTGTAAATAACTCGATTACAATATTTATAACGTTCGGGGCGACGCCGTTTTGTTTTGATTATTGTTATATCAATAAAATATTGTTTAATCGTGAATTGTATTTGTGATCATACGAATGTGACTGTGCTCTAGGTCTCCATTTAGCCCATATGCGCAAATTTATTTTTTTTATTAAATTATTGTTTTCTGATATTTAAACAATTGTAAACAATATGGATTCATTATTCTTGTTCCAATTAATATGATTTTATTTGTCAAGTAGTCATTGATAAGTGTATATAATGCGAGCGAAGCGATCAATTTTTTCGTAGGTGGGTATCCCCCCCCCCCATAATTCCAACTAGTTTGCGCCTCTGCTTCAAATATATTTGTCATAAAAAAATTATGCCTGAGTAGGCCGCCGAACATTTTTCCTCTTATTTCTTTTATTGCGTTTAATAGAATTCTTTTTTCTCCTACTTGGTTTAATACATTACTACGTTACTTTTTCTTTCTGTCCGACTGATTTTCAACATTCTTCTCCATATCAGCATCCCCATGGCTTCCGACTTCTTTTTGTCTTGCCCATTGATGGTCCGTGTTTCACAGCCATACAATAATACAATCCACACATAACATTTCGCAAAAATTTTTCTCATATTTATATTAAGTTTTTTGTTCGTAAGTAGTTGTCATTTTTGCGTAAATGCTCTCTACGCCATACCTATTTTTTGTCTCATTTCTATTGAGCATTTATTATCGCTTGTAATCGTACTTCCTAGGTACTTAAATTGTTGGATTTGTTCTATTAAGTTATTAGGTATTTACTTCCGACTTCACTACGGGAATTTTTTTTGCTTTAGTCACCATCATTGTTTTTTTTTTTATTTGCATTTATTTTCATTTGATATTCCTGTGATATTTTTGTCCGGGTGGTTAGAGATTTTTGCGTGTCTTTTTCTGATCGAGATTCTAAAGAAATATCGTCTGAAAATCGTACGCAGTGGATCTTTTCTCCATTTATACTTATTAGAAATGTTATTTGATTTAAAAAAAAAAATACATTTTTTTTTCGTACACGCGAAAAATTTAGGGTCACAAACGTTCTAATGCGTGGACACGTAGTACGCAGAGCAAACGTGTTCGAATTAAAAACGTATTCTGCGTTTTGTTCGCGTAAATAAAAACGCGTACCCATTGTCGTCCGTGCGTTTTTCGAGATCTCGATTGTTTCCAAGCCTTTTCTCTACATTTGCCTTCGCAAAAACACGCGGGTCTTCGAAACGTTTCTGCGAGTCGGTAAGTATTTCTTCTATAGTCGTGCCGGTGCTGTACGCGTGCACACATTACGTTTTAGAGTATTTCCATAATATTATTATTTTATTTATTTTTTTTTTTGTTTTTTCGAAAAATAAATTTTACACGACTACGATGAACTTACACAAAACATCACGAGAACTGGCTCGATAAACTACAAACGACAACGGTGAAAAAATCAGAACGTCACTATAACGAACACGAAATATAGACATATGATTAATTATTAGTGTTTATTGCGTTTCGTCCTGAGTGATTTATAAGTAAATTATGCTTAGCGAGGGAGCGATAAACATGCTGACTCGTATAGCAGAACGTGATGATTCGGTTGATGCAGGCGGTACAGGCTTTAATTATTTGATCGCCAACGCATCGAGCTATAATTCGCGTTTGTGTCTAAAAATACGTTTGTGCGAGGGATTTTCGAAAGTATGTCCGAGCTGCGTGGGCAGTTGACCCTCGAAGCTATTTAGTGCGATACGAATGTAGCAATATATTTCCGACAGAAAGTTAATAACATAAATAATAATAATAAATAAAAAATAATAATAATAAAATAAGCGCATTTCCAAATAAACCGAAAACCGAAGGAGCGTCTGTGCGAGGACGGGTGAGATTTCCAGAAACGTATCGGACGGTCCAGGAGCGCCGGCCAAACGATTTCTCGGAACGGTCCGGAAAACGTCCGAACCCTCGTCGTAAAAGGCAACAAGATAATAGTCGTTCTATCTGGTCGGTGTGGGAAGAAATGGATTTTTATCATCGGTTTTACATTATTTGAGTTTCGTCAAACGGCCAGATGAAAAACACGAAATTTCAAACGCGGTCTAATTACCACGGCCGTATAATCACTTGTACAGTCGTACAATCGACACGTAAAAAACATCGATAGTGAGAGATCATTCTACAAAACAGTTGGCATCTGAAACGAGTAAAAGGCATTCGAGAGGTTTCCTAGGGTGATCGTCGAACCCTCACGCTTGTACAACGTGAAATATAAAGTAGATTGTACTTATAAATCACGTCAAACGCCGTCTTTAGCGTCAAACACATCCCCAGCGAAAAATACCTATTCTTTTTATTTTTTGGTTTTGCTTTTGATTTTCCTATAGGTTTTTACCGATCGAAAATCATCACGGAGCGTGTAACTTGAATTCGTCGTGGATCGGATTCAGACGTTTTGGGCCCCGGGGCAAAATAGGTACTGAAACACATCTCCCGCGTTCCATTCGATTGAAAGGGCTGTCGATAGTTATATAATATTATCCTATCTAGTTGAGGAAAACAGTCGGACGACTAATCACTACTGCAGAACTATAGTTGGTCTTGAGAACCGTGTCGTTGAAATAATAAATAAATAAAGTCTTCCTAGTTATATTCTACAAGTACGAGAAACTTTTGACCTGCGTTAAAGAAACCACCACGAACCAAGTAACCTAGTTATGCGACGAGTGTGTTATAAAATTCATCAAAGTATGTAAATAGTTAATAGATACAATTATCGCTATCACCTGAGTAACCCTGTTCTCGAGGGTAGTGTGCGAAGACCACATGTATAGCGGAGTACGAGAAAACGAGTAACTTTAAATGAATGCACGTGTATTAAAACACACTTCTCTAAGGTGGGTTATTTCCAGTGTTGGGAATAGATAACTAATAATTTGTCTAGATAAAGATAAAGATGATTATAAACATTTTTATCTAGATACAGATAAAGATAATTATAATAAATTTTATCTAGATAAAGATAAAAATTAGTACATTTTTATCTAGATAAATTTGAGATAATTTCATGTTTAATTTTGAAAATATTCAGGATCTACATCCTACAGGTATAAGGTAAAAAAATAAAAATACATAATTTAAAACATTTAAAAATACATGTACTTTTTTAAATAAACTTCATAAAAGATGACAAATCATTCTCTGACTTAAAATTAAAATAATGATAGATTTCTGCATTTTTTAACAAATGTTTGCGTATGGCTACTTCACTTTCATGATAGTACATATTATAATCTCCTTTCCTAGGCTTCCATACGAGTTTTTCTCAGTAATCTTTTCGATTAATTTAAAAAAAAAAAAAAAAAATTTATAAAATAATATATTTTAAATTTCCATTTTTTTCAGGCCATTTAAATAAATTACCTATCTAGATAGGTACTCATAGATAACTAAAATTTTATCAAGATAAAGATAAAGATAACTGAAAATAAATTTATCCAGATAAGATAAAAGATAAATAATTGTTATCTAGATACATTTATCTAGATATTTCCCAACACTGGTTATTTCACCAATAGAGATTAATCAATTTATGTAGTGACAAATGTTACTCGTCTCTACGTTAAATTCAAAACTCGAGTCGTTGGTTACATGTTTAAAACTCGACTTGTTTACTACACGTTAATAACTCGACTTGTCTATTAGATGTTCAAAACTCGACTACTTCGTGTTTTGCGTTCTATATCCGTACTCTACACGTCTCTGTGTTCTGTTTACCTAAGCATATATTTTATCTGAGTTCGATATAAATGATGAGTTGACAATTGCAACCGTTACAGTGCATTGCGTATACCCATTTGCTCGAGTAGAAAGAGCGGAGGACTTCAAACCGTGTCTTGAGATTTAAGACGTTTATTTTATTTTTTTTTTAAGACAAGTAATTGTCTTGTTAAAGTTTGACATTTATCCAACATATTTACTGACGGGAGATGGTGGGTTAGACGGCAAAGGTGGTTTAATTAAAAAAATTATCCAGATTTCGTATTTTTTTTTTTTTTTTTTCATAAATTATTTTTCTATCACGCTCTTCATTTCCGAGTCTTAATAATATTATGAAATGCACTAGTTTTTTGCCATAGATTAATTTGTTTTAAATACATCGAATATCGTAATAATTTATAGAGTTATTTTCTCTAAACACTTTCAAAAGTATGCGCCTTTTAAATCTTGCCCCGGGGGTCGATCCCCCATCTGCCGTCCCTTTAATCCGGCCTTGCGTTCATCTACGAACATATTGCATTTACCAGTGCCGTATTCAGGGGTTTTCCGCCTGTAGACACTTTCCTATTCGCCGGCCCTCCCTCACCACTTCTCCTAAAAATTTTCAAAAAACACATTTGAATCCACAGTAAGAGAAATCGAATTCACGTTGACTGCTCGCGTTTTTCGCTACCTTCACGCGTACTGGTTCGTACCTCATTGCGTGTGCGTACAGTACGAGTGTATGTATAGGTATCTGTTCAATTTCGAGCGAACGAACGCGATTGTTTACGGTTCAAATCGTTACTCTAAATCATATTAAGTATGATTAGTATGCAATTTTTTCTACTCGAAAAATCAGAAAAATTAAATTTCGTCAAATAAAAAATACTTTTTGTAATTTAGTAAAAAAAAAGAAATAAAAAATTGTTAAAATTTGTCGCCCTCCAAATGTCGCCGCTCCAGGCCCGGGCCTACAGTGCCTGCGCCTGAATACGCCTCTGGGGGCCTATTCTTGAACGTAATAGAACGGCGTTCGTATACGAGTTGCTCTATTACTGATTTTTCTACCACGAACGAAAAATCGTATTCTTGATCACCAATAGAATCTGTATTAATAGAGCGAATCGTATACGAACGCTGTTCTATTCGTTTTGTATGGCAACGTCGCAATACTCGTTGTTCATTGGTCGAGAGCGTTGAATGCGCGCGCACCCTTTGAAAAACATTTTTTTTCAATACTATATAGCTACCAGCGTGGTAGGGTACGAATGTACGATGATTCGTGTACGACCACTGCAATTCTACTACTCGTACCCACACGATGCGTTCGTATGCGAATACGGCGGTAGAATAGAATCCGTTCGTGTACGAATAAAGTTCGAGAATACGGTTTTATTGAAACAGTAGAAAAATAGTTGATATTCGTATACGAACGCCGTTCTATTACGTTCAAGAATAGGCTCCCTGGCATTTACTCTGTACACGACATTGTACACTGTGTGTAGTTTATTGATTATTGTTTTGCGTCTCGTTATTTTAATTTTTAATACCTATCGTGTTCATTCTCCACCGATCACAAATAAAAATATATAAATCATAATATCATTACGATAGTACATTTATACACATATTATAATCATATTTCCGTGCCGTAGAAACGTAGGAAACAAGACGTGATGCGTAAACGACAGCGTCACAACATTGACGTTTCGGTCGTCGAACTATATCGTTTTTCGAAATGTGTAATTTTACCGTGTAAAGTCCGAATTGACCCTGCGAGTCCGCTGAACACGACCGACGACAATAGGTGTCGGACACGGTATCTCGCGAAACCGAAACGAACCGGGCTGAACGAGAGAACCTCGAACCCGATGGCGTTGACTCATCCGCTAGACCGGAGACCGTGGCCGCGCGAACGTCGATAATGTTTTAGTCACAAAGGCTCGTAGGCCGTGTGTTCGTTAATATTCAACAAAAAATAACAATATAGAGACGCGTTATTGGTCGCGGACCCGACCGTACCTGCACCGGACCCGGTGTCTACGCGGGCAAACGTATACACCTCGCGATTCCTACCGAAAACGTAATAGTAATGTATACGCGACTCTGGACGAAGAAAAAATACGACGATTTACCGCGTGATGTCCACGAGTTACCGCGGGACGAAAACACACGATATTCACACGGCGACCGACACATTATCCCTCGAATTCGGACAAAACGCTTAGGTGTAGTAGTAATAAAATACGACACGACCGGTAAACCGCGTATTATGTGCGTCTGTACAGAAGGAACAAGTTACGTTTTGTTGTGAAATTTATTTTTGTTTTTTGTTTTTTTTGTTTTTTCAACCAACCACTTACATTTAATCAAAATATTTTCAATGAAATAACTTACAACGAATCCCATTAGACGTAATTTCTCGACTTTGAAAAAAAAACACACACACAAATATAAATAAACATTACTATACTCGTCCGCTTCGGCGTAGGCGAATAATTAAATTTCTATAAGTTACGTGAAAGCATTTATTCTTTTTTTTTTTTTTTTATATCATCATCGTCGTCGCCACTCCGCCGTACGAGCAAACAATAACCATAAACAATACGTCGCGTTGTCACGTCCATTTAGTAAAATCGATTTTTTTTTTTTTTTTTTTTTTTTTATCAAAACAAAAAGTCTTCTATTTCGCGAAAAACGCGAGCAATTTCTTAATACGTTTTAAAGCACACCGTAATATCCATTACATGAATACGCCCGTATTGTTGAATAGACGCTAAACACAAAATATACACTGTACCTAGGTACATGTGTAATTTTTTTTTTCTCAACGTTTGAACATCCACTTAATGAAATGAAACAAACGTACACGTTTCGCTTGTTATAGGAGCGAGGAGCTCACATTTGAAAAAAAATAAAAACCATACATTCATAACGTTTTTCGACGATTACTCAAATTACGAATCGTACGCAACGCAAACGTTTCAATTATTATTTCTGTCGAACTACGACGCACCAGTGCGATAATCTCCTTCGAGTGAAACGTCGACGGTCGTGCAGTTTGTCGTTATACGACGGTCATAACGCGGTCATCACGGATTCGAAAAGCAATTACGGTGTTGTTCCGGAGAGTACACAGCCGACTCTTGCAGCACGAGTCGACACAAAAGACCTCGGGTGGCGCTCGCGTCCCGTTTGTAAATTACAATTTGTAATTATTATTAGCGCGCGACGGGCGCGCGACTGCAGTGTTGCACCGAACGCTAAAAACGCAACGGCGTTCCGGTAAATAAATTAATCGGTTATGAAATTAATGAAAATTTATTCCGTACACGGTGAAGTCGATTCGTTCGCTCTGGAAAACGTAAATACGAACGATATCGTGTTATAGCAATCCCTAGTGCGTTTCGCGTGCGCTCCGCCATCGGGACCGTTTGAATTATTTAAAACGGGTGAATTTTTCATCGTTTTGAAAATTTCAAAGACGCGAGAAAAATTAGAGAAGACTCCGCGTTCGCCCGTCGACTGAAAATCGCGGAACACGGCAAACGAGTCACGGATGAAAAGTCGGCGGGATCCGGCGTTCCGGGACGTTAAAAGCCGATGGATACCGAGCGTCGTTGTGAGTGTATACCGTGTGGAAAAATCGAAAATGTCGAGGACGTATGTTGCTCTGGATATACGTACGTACGGACGCCGTCGATACAACGACGTGTATATACTCTCGTGGGTGAATGTACGAACAATCGTTAGTGTGGCGACGCGACGTATACGTATACGTCGGTGTTACGGAGAAACGGGTCAGGTCTCGCGTGTAAATTAGGGATGTAATGTATGTTTGAATAATCGAATTATTCGAATAGTTCTACCGTAAATAATTCGAATAATTCGAATATTCGAATATATAGATGCTACAATACCTAATTTGTTATATCTATTTTTCCACGATTAGCCTTTTTTACTGTTTATTTAATTCTACTGTTGACTAAGTCCGTTAATTATTTCAAACCAAAAAATCCCCAAAAAAGTGGCCTGTTAACTATACCCGTAGTTACTTACCTATTGATTTATTATCATTCCCAGTGTCCGATTATTACGGATCCCGATTAAACTTAGTAATAAATAATAATGATGATACGAATATTCGACAATACAATACCGATTAATGAAGCCACTTCTCGTAGGCCTTTGTGCACCACAAGCCATATTTATATTATTATTAAACGTTTTATACATAAAACGCGAAAACGTAAACGAATAATTTTCGTAACGTATTGTAGTGTAGTATCGAATTCTGATATTCGAATATTCGAATACTCGAATATTTCCCATCACTATTACAGTGCAAATGCTGTCGTGGTGTTTAAGTTGATTCACATGAACGTAGATAAATATCGACGAACGAATAGTAATAATATAGATAAAAATATATATGTTTTATCGTGAGTTTTTTGTTTTGTTTTTTGTTTTTTTTTTGTTTTTTAGCTTCTATTCAGCCCATTCAGTGCCGTTGCTGCTTCTACTATTTGATGTCGTCTATCTCTATCTGCACACTCTTCTGATTTTAATCCCAACGCACATTTTTCAAGATCTGCTTTGACCCTTGACGACCAAAGCTATTATTTTAACGAAATAGACAAGGCTGATCACGAGTAACCCAAGTGCTTTTTATTCATTTTTAAAATTATTCAATGCATTTTTTATCCGTTGATATTGACTGTTTTATGAATAAATACCCACTTAAAAGTGTTTTTAAGGTGAAACACTTAAAAAAAGTTTTTTAATGTATTTAAAAATTTTTGATTTAAAAAAAAAATAAATACTTATATCATTCTGGCCGGTGGTAGGATGGTTGATGAAAGGATATGGAGATGAGGGAGGATCTGTCATTGATACTTTTTTCCGATTTGGAGTACTTTAAAACTCGTTTTGGTCTGGGGTGACAATCCACCTTTGCCTTGGTCGCCTCCCCAAGTCTTTTTCCATAGACAGTGCCTGTCATCACATCTTTTACTGTACCTTATATGATAAGGTACTCGTCTAAAATATGATACCTATCGACGAAACGTTTGTTGATGAGTATCAACAAAAATACGATATATATAAGACGTATATAAAAAAATGTGAAACAATTAAGGACATGTAAGCGAGTGTTATGAAAAACAATGTTACAAAAATGTCCAACACAAGCAAAGAAATATCTCTCGTTTATGAGCTATGATCAATACATTCGATATTGTTATGATAATTTGACGGTTATTGTCCGCACTGTGTTTCGAACTCTTCCTTCGGGCGTGGGTTGTTTTCGGTCAGAAAACATTCGCCACGCCGCAGACTTATTTACTCGCCCCGGGAAGTCGTGGCCGTGTTAATTATTCTAACCGCCATCCCGAACTGTTATCTGCTTGGAAGTACACTTTTATACTTCCCCAGGAAAACCGAATAGATTGTGTGCGACATGACTTCCGTTCGACGGAGAACTATCTCGGCCGTTTCCGGACACACGAACCACTCGCATGGAAACAGTCGACTATTACGGCGTTAAACAATATAACGTACTGTAGTCGACCGGAGCGCAACGATTGTGATCGTGTACGTGTACGGTCGCAGACCTGGTAGATTGGTTCGAAATCGATATCAGCTATGTGATACGACTATAGAACGATTTAAACTGCGTTTTGGAATAATCGATCGGAAGAAAAGACGATTTCCCGGTAATCAACATTCGTGTTATACGTTAGATATTCCTGAATCGTACAAAATGATTTTGAGTTTTTTTTTTTTTGATTCGGATAATTTTCATTCGAAAATATAAAGTATATAAGATGAAATCGAGAGGTTGTAATTAAATGGAAATCTCGGGAAAAAATATGGCCTCCAGTAAAAGTATTTTGAATACCAACTTGATAATATTCGGGAAAATTCAATTATCAAAGTTTAAAAGAGAACGTCTGCATGGTTGGTATGTAGTATTTTATGGCTTCCAGCAAATTTTCGCAAAGCACTCGGAAAAATAATCGATTTGTATTTTTGTTTCTCTGTAAAATTACATAAAGGCATATATTTGTAGTTATTTCCCACGAAATAGTAAATTAATTCTGTGATGTTACTCTGATTCACAATGATTTGTGCGATTTAAAATAAAAGTAAATAGAACGATAATGTTTAATTTAATGTACGATTTTATAAACATAATATACTATCGCATTTACTATAATATGTTTATTTCATAAGCAATAACGAAATATGCTTTTACGGCCACGGATTTATATCTTGTTTTTGAATCTCGAGTATAAATCAAGTGCAGTGTATCAAGATATTTATTGAAAAATCGTATTTTGACGCAGTTTCTCCCAAAAATCTCTCGCGTGCGTTTTCAACTCCAGTACGGATATCAGAGGTTCTTGTCATAATAAAGCAGCTATTAGAACCGAACCGATGAGAACCGATTCTAGAACCCGAAAACCCTCGGAATATCGGAATCCGAAATCTAAATGATACCGGATTTCCATAAAATTTCAAATAACCACCGCCAAAATCGGTCGGATTTTACAAAAACCATCGACTTTGTTTTCGTGCTTGAAATGCTGGTTATAAAGTCGTGTAACGCTAATGAAAGAGTGTGAAAACTCAAAACGCTGCCGTATAGTGTACCTCCCAAGAGTACCGCTACGAATCGATTTAAAAGAAAAAGAAAAAAAGCCGATAAGATAATGGTGGTGGAAGTTCGTCCTTCGTCGCTTCGCTCCTCGGACAAGATAATGGTGAGGAGTGTATAGCACTTTCTATCATGGGATCACCTGGTTTACGATAGTTTAGTTGTATGGTACTTTACATTTGAATGCAATGATAAATCATTGTAAGTTAAGTACAGGATACAGTAGTTGGGTGGGATACACGAGATGCATTGCTAGATTAGGCATTATTGGATAGATTTTGGAATTATTTTATATTATAAAAAAAAAAAACGATTCTGAACGAAGATGAAGATGTCAGCCTTAAATTGTAATATATATTTTATTTTAATATCCTAGATTGGGTTAAATTTACATTTGTCTATTCATGTGACTTCTGCTCGTGAGCATTGGACAAACCAGGATGTGCATAGATAGGGCGTAGGTAAATACCATATTATTTGCCTAAATGCACTATCGTGACGGTACCACCCGACCCCGCCGTCCATATATGCTGAATGCTCCGTGGCTACGTCTATTTAAATATTAATAATTAATAATAATATATAAAATCCGCATGTTTATGGAACTGATACACACATTAAAATAACTGGAAATTGGAAGTTAGTAACGTTCTATTCAACCATGTAAAGGTACGTTATACACCTTGTGTTTACAATCTACCAATATTTTGTATAGAACAGCTGTCAGCTACTGATTATATTATAATAAACTTAATCTATTTAATTATCTTTATCAGCTGTGATATTACATAATATTTTCATTTCTTATCTTTGAATACAACAATTTTTATACATTTTCAACTACAAAATAATTTGCAAATATTCGTGATTTTGACAAATTTTGTCGATTTTTGAACTTCAACTGCTTATAAAAAAAAATTGTGCCTATGTATTTGAATAATTTTTGAATCACTCTTAGATCAACTTATTCAAAACCTTCTATTAAATTTTCAAGCGATTTGGTAGGGCCAAAAAATTGTTATCGACTTTTATAAAAAAAAATCTAAGAAAAATCGAATTATTCAAATGCCTATAAATAGCTAAAAAATAAACGAAATATTTTGAAAATACAACTATGTAAAGAAAATGCCTATTTAAACATTTTGTAAAAGTTTTAAGTTTCTACGACCTATACTTTTTGAATAAGAACAAATATCAAAAATCAATGATGCCTAAATTGTTATTTTACGCGATTATGTGAAAAAATTGTAATTTCAAACACTCATAAAAATTTTTGATTTTATTCCAGTGCAAATTTTTTTACAGATAATTGAAGGAAAACGTATGTCAAACTTTGTACCGAATTTACAATTCTTAGTTTTGAATACTTAAAATTTTATGAATTTTCAACTGCAAAATAACTTCAAATTTTCGCAATTTTTACATATTTCGTATAAATTGGAACTTTGAGCACTTATAAAAAAAAATTGTGACTTACGATTTTGGATTTTTTTTTATCAGTTATGGAACAACTTATAAGAAACCTTGTATTAAATTTTCAAGATTTTCTGGCAAAAAAAAAAAAATTTTATCGTTATTTTAAAAAAAAATACTTAAAAAAATTGAAAATTTCAATTGTCTATAATTAGCTCAATAAAAGTCAAAATACTTTGAAAATTTAACGGTGTATAGAGAACGCTAATCTAAACATTTGGTGAAAATTTCAAGTATTTACATCGATTAGTTTTTGAGTTATAGCAAAATAAAAAATTTGATTTTGTCGAAAACTGGTTTTGCGTAAAATATACCGTTTTTCCCTCATTTTTTAAGGGTTTTTCCCGGCGCGTTAAAAAAATATTGAAAATTTTTAACTTTTGACCCCCCAAAGTACCAACTAGATTCAATTTCCTTTCAGAAAAGTTGCTATATAAGGCAATCGAAGCATTTTTACTGCCCCAAATCGTGTCGACAGACACAAAAATAAAAAAAAAAAAAAAAAAAAAAAAAAAAAAAACACACATCATTGTAAAATCAATACATTCTTCACTCCGTTCAGAATCTAAAAAAAATAATGATTTAACGACGGAAATTCGGCGAAGAACGATCGATTCCCGGATCAGAGGACTCGACGAGTTTCAGGCGGTGTTCGCGTCTACGGACGTGGGCGTTTTTTATCGCGACACATTTTAGCTGCTCGGTATCGGTACGCAGTGGCGTATTTTCAAATTTTTTCCGGGGGACGGGGTCCAAAAAGTATTTTTTTATATTCTGAGTAACCCTCTTCACCATTATCGCTGAATTACAAATTATAACATAATATAATATCAATACATAAATGCATAATAATATAGGTAGTAAATGAATTTTCTCTTCCTCTATTCTTACGTAATAAGTCATTTATGACTTTTAAATGCAATTTTATAATATATTTTCTATTTGAGTCTGGAATCTTGTAAATATATATATATAGTTATTATGTTATTATACAGTACATTTCCTTTCAGACGTAAATTTAATTTTGTTTTCTTCTGGGGGGGATTGAGACCCGGGGACCCCCCTGTAAATACGCCACTGTCGGTACGGAATACGATGGTTTTATTATTATTATTATTATTATTTGTTTTTTTTGTTTTTTTTGTTTTGACAGCCGGCCAGGGAAACACGCGCCGGCGTTCGTGCCACCCGGGCGGCTCCGTTCTCCGCCGCAGCCGTTATCCTAACCGCTACTCAATATTACCATCGCCGACCGCCGCCGTCGCCCCGTTTTCTGCTATCACTACGCCGCGGACTTAACGGCCGGCGAGCACGCAGCGGCAATTACCGGCGCTCGGTGGCTTTTGGCGCGGGTACCTGCCTGCCGCGTGCACGCAGTACATTATTATTTCTCCTGCCGCGCGTCCGTCCGACCTACGATCGATCGTCACGGGTACGAGAAAAACGTTATTATGACGTGCAGCACACGTAAAAACATCGTCGTAACGTCTACTGGGGGACCACAGTGACGCAGTGGCGGAACTACGATCTCTGAGGCCCCCCGTGGATCGGAGATGGGCGAAATACATCGATTTTTCAAAAACGTCGATGTTTTTGTCCGATACCTCGATGTTGGACATCGATGGTTTTTTTATGTATCGTTTTTAAGGGGCAGCGTGGTGCAGTGGTCGCGCAGTTGACTACGACGTGCGCAGTCATCAGTTCGAACCTGGCTCAGTGCAAAAAACATTCTGAAGAATTATTAATTCTGTAGTCTCTCTTCCCCTGCCATCGTTATGGTTGCACTTCACTGCTCCCCACCGGATCCACTCCACTGGGAGTGAAGTCCACACACGTTAGAATTATCTTCTTAAGAGATGGGGGGGGGGGTAACAAGTGCCACACTTCTACCCCTCCGAAAGAAAAAAGATATCGACAAAGACCTGACGGCCCATCGATAGAAATATAAGAGAAAAAAAATCGTGAAAATTTTCGATTTTTTACCCCTATGACCGATGTTTAAAAAAAAAAGTATATTTGTTTTAATAATGGAAACTTGGATTAATTACCATTTAACAGCAGGTATAAAATTTGCAAAATGTAGCAATTAAAAAATTCCACCTCACACTAAACTTAGAAGCGGGCACACCTTCGATCACGTTGCAGTACGTTGAACTGTCTCCAACTAAAATTTTTTTGCAACGCGCAATAGTCTCTCCCGAGAAAACCTTTTTGGGGCTGAGTTCTATCTCGATCTTCTCTTTGGGGGCCTATGAGTCCAATAACTTAATTTTGACGAACGACGAGAAGGGTTTTTTGAAATTTCGCTCGATTTCGAAAAACGTTTTACAAAAGTGCCGGGTAGGAAAAACGTATAGTGACCGAACGGACTCGCAGTTTGTCGTTCACTGTAAAAATATTTCGCAGGAGATAATCACATGCTTTTCTTGTAAATGGATTTCCATCGACGTATACGTCTTACGGCATTGTTGACACAATTTAATCTTATGACATCAACATTAAAAATTTACTCGGTGTTTTTTTTTTTTCGTATGTCTGTTTGATTCTTTTGAAAACAATCTACTAAATGGGTTCTGTATAGAAACAATTAAATACTATTAAAATATAATCTTAACGGTGTTTTGCAGAAATTGCTTCGCATACATTTCGAAAATCAAATCATAACGTATGAATCTTACTAATTTATTCGATACCCTTATAATGTCAAGTACACGCCGATTCAATTTAGGTAGGATAATTTTTTTTTTATCGTATTTGACATTAAACATATATTCTTTTAACTTTCAAACGTACAATAGTGTATGCTTTATTATTGATCGTAAAAATTCGAGACGGTAAAACCTGATTTTGTTTGAACTAGGAATCATCAAATACTATTCTCTGAAAACAAAATTGCTTTTTAATCTGTAAAAATAATTTTTATTTACATTATTATTATTATTTTTTTTTTTTTATAAAATTTTTTTCATTTAAAATAACTTGTAAATCAAAAAAAAATAATAATATCATAATAATAATAATAATAATACAAAAATAAATCAAAAATGAAACAATGCGAATTTAATTAAAATATTTCGTCGAATGACGAAAAATTGACGACGGTGCGCCAAATAAAATCCTTAAAAGTATTCAATTACCTACTCAAAAACAGAAGTTATTTTGTTCTGAAATTCTGTATGTTACTATTATTCAACTGTGTTTAAAACTTGTTTTGTGAAAATACTTTAACATAAATTATTGTTTTATTCTTTCGAATGTGTTTTATAAATACATATTACAATCTCCTGTTATAGTTTTGTATAAAATATTTCTATATTTACCAGACGGAGCAGTCGATTTTAAATCGTTTTAATATCATAATAGGTGCATCGGTTTTTACATTTATCATTTAAACTCGTTTAACGAACGCACATACAGTACGTATATTTTGACGTTTTCGTTAGTAAACTGAGCTACTTGTTAAGGATCGTGTATTATATAATCAACCTTTTAAATGTGGGCAATGCGTGTGCATTGTACTTATTATACCTTTATAAAAGTTCTTCAACATGGTTATATTTTTTTATGTACGTTAACCCGGTATGGTACGTATTTGTTTTGTATTATTATCATATTAATTAGCGTACCCCTTCGTAATGAAAATACGACTTCTTTTTAAATAACAGTTATTTTTTTAACTTTTTTTTAATGATTTTTCGGTATGACAAATACATAAAATGAAACTAAAACTTCAAGTATGGATTTTTATCACGATAATAATAATAATGGATATAAGAGAATATATTTTGTTTAACACAATACCTGCTCGACGGAAACAGCAATATGTTTGTATAAGATATTGAATGCATCATAATTTATTATTTTCATGTATAAAACCTTCGGTAAAATATGCATCGACTCCCCCAATGAAAAAGGAAGTAACTCGAATTTTATCATTTTTCAGTAGAGCTATATTATAAGGTTTAACTTAAATTACTATCGGTTTTTAACTGTTTCATATCAAATTTTTATATGAACTTTGGTTGTTTGATAGAATATAATATTGTCACCATAATTTTTTGTTTTTTAACTTCCACAGTACAATGTATGATGAAAAATAAACTTAAGTTACTTCTTTTTTCACGGGGAAAAAAGTTATTCGGAGAAGTAACTCGAGTTACTTCTTTTTTCTTGGGAAAAATCATTTATTATAAAGAAGTGACTCGAGTTACTTCCTTAATCTTGGGTAAATATAGATAAGTAATAAAAATAAAATATTTAACAAATAATTTAATTAAAATATCATCAGTTATAATTTATTACTACTATGCACTGGAATTTCATGTTATTTTTTCAGTCCGGTGTTTATAAAATAGGTAATAATTATAATATTAATATGTATTATAAAATCGAATAACTTACTTTTTTGTAGGCCATGATTTATAATAAAAAACACTATAATAATAATTATTAATATTATTAATTGTATTAATAATATTATTACTGACGTCTGACACTAAACAGTCAAGTTTACGTATTGAGTTTATGTATGTATATCATTATGCACGCTATCATTAAACACTATAAATACAATAATTAAATTAAACAATAAATTATTTTTGTATTTCAAGACACAAAAATGAGTTACTTCCTTTATCTCGGGGAATGTTAATTTAAAAGTAGAAGTAACTTAAGATACGTCTTTCTTCGCCAGAAACTTTATCACGAGAGGTTATAAATATATTTTAATATTATGATTTCTAACCTCTTTGGAGTAGTAAAGTTACTGCCGTTTTCGCGGGAGGTACAGACCATATTCCTTTATCACATTTCAACAAAAAGTGAAAAATGGTAAAATTCGAGTTACTTCCTTTTCTTTGGAGGAGTCGGCATGTTCGCAAAGTTCCGTACAAACAATAATAGAGTCATTACTAGGTATGTAATTTGAACGCGGCAAATCAATTTAAAAACAAAAAGTAAGTCAATCACATTATTTTCGACAGCTTAATGAAATGGTGTTTTAAACGAATTATTAAACCATTAATCTATACGATTTTTAAGTTCTAAAATATTTATATTATCATTCAGCTGTGTACGCAATATAAGTACTTCTGGATGTTTATATATTTGGTTTTTTTCACACGAGAATTCATTTAAATTATTTCGTTTATTTTTTGTAAAATTATTTATTTTATTTCATGAACGTATGCAATATTTCCTATAAAACCGTGTCTCTTTTCTTTTATGGTCAACCGTATTGCGTTTATTCGAATTTACCATATTTAACTTACGTAGATTATTAATTAACAGAATAATATAGATTATTTTCCTATATTTTCCCATCAAATCTATCCTTTCATCAGGTAAACACGTAATTTTTTATAACAAAGATAAATATCCACTTCTACATTAGTACACTATTCGATCCTGAACTAATTAACTTTGGTGACCCTTAAAGATAAATAAAACTTGAGCATATGATATCATTACTATAAATAACTTTTTATCGGTATATATTTTGGCATATATGAATATAATATAGATATATTTTATTATATGATCAATGATTACGGACCCCAATTGAAATCACTTTTTGTTTATAGATATTATTTTATAGCTGTAATAATAATTGTTATGGTGTAAAATGTTTTATGTGACGACATTGAGAAATGTACGAAAAAAATATTCACGAAGGGAAATGTGTTCATTAGTCATTACTGTGAAAGGACTAATTTGTAGTGTACTGTAGTATGATATTTCTTATTTTTGTAAATCTCAAAGGATTAGTAATTGATACCACGTATTAGCGAAGAACGGAGGTGAATAATTAAAATTATTTGAAAATAGGGCACAGAAAAAGGAATTAGCCGATAAAATACGAGTGTACGAAAAAATAAACAGATTTGTTTTAGAGTCTTTGAGCATTAAATTCGTTGGTATCGTTAAACTTAAGTAAACATTAAGACACCTTTTAAAATTGGCTTTGTATAACTAATACTAAGTACAATTTATAAGGTTGAATCGATACTTAATATTTTGTTTGTTCACCATTATTGATATTGAATATATTTCTAACATGTATGTAAAGTAGTTTTAGTACAATTCTAATATTTAAATAGGTTCATTGATTTTTAAGTATTCACATCATTTGTAATACAATCAAACATTGGCATGGTGCTTATAAAGTTCAAAAAGTTTTATTTCAGCTTTTAATTGTATATTTTGACAATAATAAGTGTTTTATGTCCATTACTTATACTGTTTTCGTTAGTAAATATCATCGAAAACATACGGTAAACTCCTAACAGAGCAGAAATTCCAAATGCATGGTACTTTTAATAGTGATTTAAATAAATTATCAATAGTTTTTTTCTTGAGCAAATAAAAACTACCGGAAATTAGACTGTTTTACTCAAATTTTCCTTTTAGAATGATTTTCACGAAAGCGAGTTATTAATTTATTTGTTTAAACGTGATTTTAGAAATTATCGTGTTCCACACTCGAATCGATTGACGGACGGTAGTCTAACAAAAGGTTTATACAAATTTCAAAAATAAATTTAATCTCTTTTGGTTGGATATAGAACGTTTAAAATATCGGGAAAATATTTGAAATTTTTCGCCCGAATAATATTTTTAATTTCAAACGCGATAAAAATGTTTCTTTACGTAAAACATTCACCGCATATTTCTACTATCTACGGTCGGCATTCCGTAGGGATTGGCTAGATTAAATATTTGTAGACGTGTTTCAAGTCAGGACCGTGTAGAAATTCTTTAAAAAAAAGCCAGGTATTACCCGCGGCGTGCTACGCTCATAATCACCGAATAAAGTTGCTAGGCACCTATTACGCATGTATTTTCGGTATATTTCGCATGATCATACGTACGTTATTTTATTCCTATAATAGTGATTATTTGTCAACGTTTTGTCCGTTCATCTTTGAGAAAAATCTCCCGACGACAAAAATATAATAATGGTTACGGGCCACGTAGGGGGGCCAATAAAGGTTAAGGGCCTACTGTCGTTTGCTCACAGCTGCCCCAAGTGATTTTGGTCTATTTGTATTTTCCTACTTTTTTTTTTATTTTTATTTTGTTTATTTTCAAACGTTCATTCAATTGTTTTGTCACTTATGTGTAATTGATTGCGTCTTTAGCTGCTGTATTAAAACAACGGTATTGTTTTTTTCTTTTCGTTTCCGTTAAATTTGATCGTGGGTAGATATAAAATGAATTTGGTCCGATAAATCGTCCAAGCAGTACTATTATGGAAAATAATTTAAGTAATACAATTTTTAAAACGGATTCCCGCGGGAGCAAAAAACATAATTCAACGTTTTCCAGAAATACTGACGTGAACTCAAAATTATATCCACCCCGTCCACCCCCTCGGAAAACAGATTATATTTATTGATGTGATTTATTTAAACGTTTTATAAAAATCTTTATTCCGAGCGAACCATTGACTGTCTTTTGTCGCATGGGAAACGTTCAGCTTTAAAGTTATTAGTTTCGAACAAACGATTTAAGTTATCGCGGTTAATTCCGAACAGATAAATTATTAACGATATTATAATAATTGATACGGCACGAAGCTACAGAGATCTAGGGATTAAATACTTTTGAAAATCTAAATGTCCGTTCTAATAACTCCAGACGTGTATTTACAACTGCGTTTCGGGAATACGAAACCCATCGTTACGTTTTATTGACAAATTACTAAACAGCGAGGCACCTATAACGTTTCGGATAACTATAATATGGCCGTTTCGATCGGACCGTTGTTTTCCATCATCGACGGTTATTTTTATTCATTACATTTTTATTAGCTCGTTCGTTTTTATGGTTTTGGTTCCCGACAAAACAAAAAGTCAGAGTCTCTCGTTCGGAAACTTTTAATTTACGAAATATTTCGATAAATCGCCCGATAATATTTCCATTAACTTTTACGCGAAAAAGATACGTTATAACATTTCCAAGGTTCACGCGATACCGTAGTAAAAACATGCATACCGTCTTTCCGCTTCGTTTCGTCAAAAGCGTTTTATTCGAAAAATCATTATTTAATCTTGTTCAATACTGTATGATTATTACGTGCTATTGTGATATAAAATACGGTTGCGCGGCAAGGTTATTAATAATTGGTGTATTGTTGTAAGGTACACGTAGGATAGCATTAATTAAAATCACGAGCTTGGAAGTGGTTAAAGTTCCGTCAAACAGCGTTAAATTATCGTCGATGATAAAAATGTTTTATATATTTTTTTTTATTATCGATAAAATAACGTACGATCGTCGCTTTACTTTATCGTTATCTATTTTTGGTATCAAAACTTCGAGATAACTTGCCGGACGGTTAAGTTTTTGGATTTCAGTCCTCGGCCGGGTCGTCCAATCGCGGATGTTTTTATCATGCCCGGGTATTAATTGAATTCCGTTGTTTACCATCGATCGTACTCCTGCGCTACTAGTGTTTTATACAAAAAAAAAAAAAAAAAAAAAAAATTAAAAAAAAACCGTCCGATATTAAATTTTATTAACGCACTCCGCGTCTATCTCACCGATACCTACTAAATCGCTTCAATAATAATTTTGTTATTACTGATTTTGCAATTTAAATTAACGTCGAGTTAATAGCGCGATCGTACGGCACTCGGTTGATGATATTACAGCCAGAGGTTAAAAAGATGCCGTTAATTGATCGGTGTTGAATAGTCAGTGTGAATCACATGATTGGTGTGAAATCAATTATACATAAAACTAACCATCTTGGAACAACGATTTGCCGTATAATTGGACGATCATTACAGTGTAATATCTTATCTGTAATTGATTACCAGCGTTTTACAAGGCATTATAATTCACAGTTTTTTATGAAACACGGTTGAAATTATAATTATCGTTATTATTATTATTATTATTATTATTATTATTTTAATCTAGAACCTCCGTGTCGACGCTTGAATATGTTACAAATTTAATAAGTTTTTTCAAAGTGCAAGATGAAAGAAAAAAAATGTTCACCACAATCTCACGCACTGCAGTTTGAACAAAGAAATTATTTTAAAACGTTTGTCGTGTCTTGTTCATCGTGAAAATCTGTTTCGCTCGATACGCGTTTCATAAACTTTATTTGTTCAATCGGAATTATTGTGAAATGAACGCAAAAGTTTTTAAAATCTCGTACGGAACATATTTCCAGGGAAGTTATCAGACAATGATTTTAAAAGCGTTATTATTTTTTGGTCGAAAATCGTTTTCAAAAGACGAGTGAAAAAAGAAGTGCTCTTTTTTTTCCAAACAAACGTTTTAAAAACATTGCCTTCTTCGTTCCGAGGGGAAACGGTCTCGGGCCGGTCAGCGAATGACAAAGGAGGACGTCTTGCGAACGGCGTGGAGTTACAGCGAAACTATTGGATATTTTCACAACAAATTTTTTTCAATGTCACTCAAAGTTGTATGACTATAAAATAAAGGATCTATTAATATTTAGTTTAAACACATTTTTTCAAATCACTTTTTCAATCTGGAGGGGGGGTGCTAAAATCGCAACAGAGGGACTTTGCCTCCTAATTGCACCAATTAGACATCTCCGACTTTGCCGATGGGACGTGTGCTTGTCGGAAGAATAACCGATTCGAATCCCGGCGCAAGTCACAACTTACAAAAGCGTTTCAAAAACGTCGGTGCGAATCGCACCCGTCGCGTAATACGTTTCAGGTCGATTTCGGTGCGGCGCAGACGACTAATTCAAAAGCGATTTTAGTATAAAATTTACACGGCGATACTATAATATATCAGTAATATTATTACCATTATTATTTTATATCGTTTCGTTCCGTCACGACGGACGTTTTAAAAATTCACCGGAGCGCCGCGACATCGGTTGTTGTGCACTCGCGCGTATTAAAATTCTCTCGACGTTCGCCGCGTATCTGGTTTCGACCGCGGTGTCACTGCTGACGACGACGACGACGACGCGTCGGTGTGTGTATGTGCGCGCGCCCGTACGTACGTCGAAGGAAACATATTGTGCATACAATTACAACGCACGTTCTCGTCGAGACGCGTTACAAAACGCTAATGGTAATTCAACATTTGAATTCGATCGGTGTAGGCGATTCGAGCGAGTGAGTGAGAAAAAAACAAAACATTATTCGTCGACCGCACGACGGACGAGGAGAACAATGGTAATTTTACTAGGGAATATAATAATAATAATAATAATTATTATTATTATTATTATTATTATTATTATTATTATCGTCCACTGAAATGATTATTTCTAAAAGCGTCTTCACTAGTGTCACGATACCGTAACGTATAAAATATGATGTCGGTAAGC
Source organism: Therioaphis trifolii (assembly GCA_027580255.1). Taxonomy (NCBI): domain Eukaryota; kingdom Metazoa; phylum Arthropoda; class Insecta; order Hemiptera; family Aphididae; genus Therioaphis; species Therioaphis trifolii. Next base: position 31,290,877 of record CM050410.1, on the reverse strand, counting down.
AAATATTTTTATTTCCTGTACGAAAACCATCAAACACGACGCGGACGGTCTGACGGTAGGCGACTGATATTTCGTAGAGAAAAAAAAAACTACACGGTTATTAAAACGTTTATTTGATGTGAACATGTGAGATAATTAGATGTGAACGATAACGCGGTGAACGAAAAATGTCGACGAAAACATGAATGTAACGTTCCGTTTGATATTAAAAATGTCATGAAAATTTCACAAATGAAATTTAAAGAACCGTCAAACAAAGTAACGGACAACAACAACAACAACAACAACAAATTCATTTACAATGTAAAAAAAAATATATAAAACAAATACGACCGTATCTGATATCGCGTCCTGAAACGAATACGATTTTTGAACATGAGTAAACGCCGCTGCATCGAGCTTTCCGGATGACGGTTATCGTCGCTGTCGACCGCAATGATACGGCGAATAAAACGCGAATACCAACTACAGCAGTACGAGCCGTTATGTTTTATTTTTCGTCATTGTACGGTTTGATGATGATTTTTGAAGTCGATACCGACAGTTAGCACATAATGCCATCGGCCATATTTTCGTCTTGTTTTATTTCGTATTATTTTCCTATTTCCCTATTTCGTTTTGGTGTTGTTCGCTTTTGGTGCTTTTACCTATACTCAACAACTGAACGGTTTTTCAACTCAGAAATGTTAAATATTATGTTTGAAAAAAAAAATGTAACGAGTGGTTAACCAGCTGAATTGAAATTACTTTGCATTTATGTTATAAATTCGGGGGCACTACATTGTAGTCTCCTCGATCCGTGTCGTGTTAATAATTTATCCTGCAAATGTTATTTGAATTAACTATAGTTGTACTAAAACTGTGAGTGATTGCCATAAATACAATAATTGTAATAATAATAATAAATGTATTACAATAATAAAACGATGGTATCGTATAATACGACGTGCGAACAACGTGACGTACAGTAATATTTTTATTTACACATTCTCGTGATGTCATAATATTATAGTGAACCGACAAACATGTATGAATATGAATGTCGCATAAATAGCGGTGGATAGTCATTTTTTTTTTCACCGGGAAATATTTTTAGGGCTCCTCGACCAAAAGATCCTTTTAAACTCCTCTCGTAAATTGTTATTTCCGCATTATTTTACTATGTCAATTTTAATTATAAATCTGTGAACCATATTTTTTAATTAAAAACTAACATACTTTGACAACATCATTATCTAAAGAAAAAATTTTAAATGTCATAATTATTATTAGAAGAAATCAATGATGTTCAAAACATTTCGCAGGATTTTTGGGACTATTTCAATTTATATTTTGTTCATTATTTATTCGGCTTTGAATATACAGCTGAAGAAATATAATATTCAATCTGGGGGTCAAAATGAAATTAATTAAGTAATATGTTTTGATTTGTTTTTTCACTAGATTAATGTCGATATCGGTGATTTAAATATTTTTAGAGTTGTACTGATTTATTTATTTATTTTACTGAAAATTATCAGCTGTTTTATTTTTATTTAATTGCATTTTTAAATTATCATGTGTTTTAAAGTCAAGTTTTTTTAATGAGATGATTGTATTCCGATTTAATTCAACACGTTCTTTCATTAATATTACTGAGCTAAGAATAGAGTCCGTAATTGTATTAGCGATATAGTCTGGTATATGCCTATTGTTAACTGTCAAATTATTTGATTAATCGTTTAAATGTCACACAACGTTATTGAAGCAATATAACATTTTATGAGTACAAATTTATCTATAGTATTTATTTACAGCACTCAAAGTTATGCATATTACAAAAATTCAATAAACTGAAAACTCCTTTTATCAAACTTAATAACAAAATACATTATTATATTTTCTAGATAAAAACGTTATAATAGGTATGAGTTACTGACAAAAAAATCTTAAAACATCTCTTTGATAATTTCCTTCATATGGCATTGGTCCTAAACTTGGTAGTTTTTATTTTAATACATCTAATAATTATTTTTTGCTGACATGGGTGGTTAATACTCGTATTTACATACGAGTACAATTAACATTTTTTTTTTTGCAACAGCAACAGCCTTAGAAATAAACTTTTTTTTTTGTGTTTGGTATTCAAAATTAAATCAGGTTCCGTAATTCTAAAAATAATTATTTTTCAAACAATATGTGTGCAGCGTACGACTTAAACAATGTCAAGCGTGACTATTTAATACGTAATTCAAATATTATAAGGTGCTAAGTAAATACTTAAAAGTGTGGTATTGCAATGATTGAATGATCTGTTATGTTACATAATATGCAATGTATGAATGTATATTATTATTGATTCGACATTCCATTGTCATACGTATACATTTATTATTTTTGGAATTCGTCGCTTATATCACATAGATAAATATACGGACAATTCGAATTCGGTAAAATACCGATTTTCCGTCAGGCCTGTTCTCCGTCAATTCCGACGTAAAACATAATTATTACGAGAGAGTACACAAACGCAGGTTCATATTTACACGGGGACGAAATGGGTATTTGTCCGGGAACCGTGAGGACCTAGGGTCCCATTTGAATTTGAAAATGAAGTCATGGAAATCATTGATTTTTACGATGTCACAGATGCATTTGCCAGAACACGATATCAAGGAAACAAAAATCATACGATATTTGGATCTATTTTACGCTAGAGTCTGGGTAGTGCTTGAATCCATGAGAAGTATTAACGACGAAATAAAAATGTATTTATATGAGTAAAAATGAAAAATTTGACTTTTATTGATCATTGTTTCAATGATATAATAATAATCTATGTAAAACATGGCTGTACATACTTAGATTCGGTTTTTATAAAACATTTTCATTGTATATTTTTTGATATTTTATATTGAAAACCATTAAATAAGTGATTAACACGAGGGAAAAATGCACTTTTACGTTTATATAATCAGAAAATATGCAAACAAACGGAAACAATTGGTTTTAATATAAATTTAGAAATTTGAATATTCAAACCATTAGATTTAGTATCCGAGAAAAACCACTAAATAAGATGACTTGAAAAATAAACACAAGGAAAATTGTTTAAACGTTATCTAGACCCGAGTCGAATTGCCCGTCCACGAGGGATAAATCGGCTGCGAAGAGAAGGCGGTAAGACGCTCGCGCGCGAACTGCAAACACGCGACGCTTGTAAGTGGGTAGTACTCGAATCCGTGCAAAATACAATCGATGAATAGAAAAACGAAAAATTTGTTTTTAGCGATCATTATTTCAGTGATATAATCAAACCCGTGTAAAAAAATACGGATTTAGATTTAGAAGTTTTTATGAAGCATTTATTTATTTATTTTTTTTTTTTGTTTCGTATCGAAAACCATTGAACGACAGCGATTGAAACGAGAGAAAAAAAGTCGAACCGTTTATAATCGGAAAACACGCACAAGAACGTCGTGAAACGAAATTTCGAAATTCGAATGTTAAGACGCCACGGAAACGAACGGTTTTCTCGAATCCGAGAAAATACGCGGGACAGGACAACCTGAAAAAAAAAACACTCGGAAAATCGCATAAGTAATACATTATCCAGATCGGTGGTCCCGTCCGTCGGCCGAGTCCAATGCGAAAGGGCGACTTTCGTCATCTGGTCCCCGACGGGGGGACGGGGATAGGGAGGGCCTCGGAGTCGAGTGGACGAGTGTCGGGAGAGCCGGTGGACGACGCGTCGCAGCCGTAGCCGCAGCCGCAGCCGCCGCCGCCTCAGCCGCCGCCGCCGCCGCCGCCGACCGTCACGGCGGCGGCGGCGGCACGGTGTACGCGCACGCGCCTACGGTAATATTTTATTGCGGCGCCCGCGATCACTGTACGACGGCCGCGCCAAAGTTGCCCAAGCGCCGGAGGAGAGCCCGTGGCCGCCGCGCCGTGCACGGTAGCGCAGTAGTTCCGGATTACCCTCCAACAAGCGCGCGCCGCCGTCGCCGCCGCCCGAGAGCCGAGAGCCGAGAGACGAGACGCGCGACGCGAGATACGAGACCCGCGGCCCGTCGTCCGAGCGCGCGTGTGTGTCCGTGTCTGTGTGTTTGTGTGACGGCTTGTGTTTTTTATTTGTTGTAAAAATTGTTCCGATTTTTTTTTCCGTCTCGCGCGAGACGAGGACGAATACCGTTCCCGGACGTGTGTCCCCGGCCCCGTGTTCCCCGCAGTGCGTCAGGTGACGGTTTTTTCGGCAAAAAAATTTTTAAAAAAATAATAAAATCGTGATTATTACTTTTCGTCGTCGTCGTCGTCGGTCGAGTAGTTTTCGTGGCCAGTGGAGTTTTTTCTGCGTGTGTACGAACTGTTTGTGTGTGTTTTTTTTTGTTTTTTTTGTTTTTTGCGGACGCGCGAAATCGACTTTTTTCGCGCGCGAACTCACGTCGCCGCGTTCGATATTTATATCCGTGTCATTTGTGTTGTACGCGTGTCGCTGGCCGTACGTGGTAGCCCTGACGGGTCAAAACAGGTAAGATTTTGAAAAAAAAAAACAAAAAATCCGAATCTCCCTGCTCCGACGTCGTGAAGTTTCGTGGTTTCGCGCGGGAAAGCGTCGAGTTAGGTCCCGTGAAAAGCTTGACAAAAAAAAAAAAAAACTACGAGAAATCGAAAAAAAATCAGCTAGTAAAAAAACATAAAAAATAAAAAATAAAATAAAAAAACCCTAAACGACGGTCGGCGTAAACTCGTCGAGGGATTGTATCGGAGGGTTTGTTTTTCGGCACGGCCGACCGTCAAACGGTTTAATAGAGACGTTTTTTTTTTCCGAGGACCCGCGCGGAAAATCGTTCCGGGCCTATGATCGCGTCGCTCGTAGGTGGCGTGAAAAAATGTCGTGATCGGAATCAAGTAATTCGTTCACGTCGACGGCGTTTAAAAAAAAAAAAAAAAAAAAAAAAAATAGAAAAAACCCGTAATCTGCCTCGCGAAAAACTCGTCCGTCTCGGATAAAAAGACGGGACGTGGTCATCATATTAAACCGTAAACACGCAGAAACAGGAATATTGAGAAGCCCTGGGCGATGTCGACCCGACGTCACGGTTAGGTAATTGACGTTCGGCGACGATGATGGGTCGCTTCCGTGCTCGCGTGCGCGTTGGTTGTTTCTCTCGCGTTGTCGTCCGCCGTCAGCGACGACCGTGTCGTGCCCGTCGCGCACGACACCCTGTCCGTTCGGATCCGATCGCGAATCGCACGAGACCGAAACACGGCGGTGACGCTAAATGATAATATTCCGTTATCGTTCGAATGACCCTACGCGACAGCCGGTCGACACCGAACACCGGCGGCGAACTCGCGTGCGGGTTGCGTGGTCGCCAGAACGATTTTATTCGGCGATTCGAAATGCCGACGAAGACGTGGCAAAAGTCGATTTTGAAATTAAAAACAAATAAAACGGTAATCACCGCGTATCGGTTTCAGTCGACCGACGTGTCGGTCGTTCTCTCGCAGTCGGCGCGTCCGAAAACAAGCGCTCGACTCAAATACGTATACAAATCTAGTAATATATATATATATGTTTTAAAGCGTGTCAACCTGTTTTTTCTCGCAGGACTTAAGGTCAAAACGATTATTAGACTCGGAGAACACCGTCTCACGCTTAAAACGTATTCCCGTAATTAATACTTAAAAAAAGCACCATGGGTGTTTTTCGATCATCGAACGACATGTGCGATATCGAAAAACAATGACGTGACGGGTGAAGAGACCGTTTTGATGAGATACTTTAACGATTGACGAACGCCGCGTGCAATATGGATATTATTTGAAATTTGAAGTCAACAATAAACCATTTTTTTCAGATAGCAATGCTGTGCGAAATTAGAATAATCATTTTACAATCGACTGATTCTGTTTTCAAAAAACGAAAAACCTCGTGATATACAATAATTGATGCAATTTTAAAGTTTCCTTTAAAAAAATTCTAGAATAATAACAGCATAACTAATCCATATCAATTTATCAATATTCGTAAAATTGGTCCATTTAGTCGTGTTTAAAAAGGAATTTTCTACCAGACAGGTGATTTCAAATTGTACACGGTTTTTACAGAAAAATATCTCTAATTTTCATCAAATTCTAACTTTGAACTTGTGTGAAAAAATCCTGACAAACGATTTCTGTAATTTTTTATTATTACATTAGTTAAAGACATGAGTAAAATGAACACTTTCAGGTTATATTATCGAAGATTCTACATATTTTTATGAAATAAAAACTTCTAACAAATGAGATATTTTCATTGAGTAAAAGTTTTTACATAGCCCAAAAGTTGTAAAATTTTTTGAAACTTTAGTCATATCTGCAAAATAATATTGTTAATGTTTAATGAAAATTTCGAGTATTTAGTGCTTATTATTTTCTTTCATTTTTTGCTGAATATAAAAATGGAATACGAAAATCTTGTCTTCAGCAAATGTTACTGTTTTTTCGGGTTTTTTTTTTTTAGTTTTTCCCTACATTCGGAAAAGCTATTGATAATAGGAACAAATTACTCCTTTGAAGTATCGACTAGATGAAATTTCGAACCAATACGTGATGAAACTTTTAAACTATAATTACTACTTGAAAAGCGATTACTTCCACGAAAAAGAAAAAAAACATATAATTGTAAAACCCATACATATTTTTCGTTTCATTCAGAATCTTAAATTCATCTATAATCGAATGAATCGAATCTGAGACTTAAATTAAAGCATTTCGTACAAATTAAGTTTACGATAATCCTTAACGTGACCGAAAGTAAATGCTAATTTCAATCGGTTCTTAAATCGAATAATATATGTATAAATTTTTTTTTTTAGACATTTTGCGGATACGTTGTGTATGTAATTTTGCGTGTTGACGAAATGTCGTCGTCGCGTGTAGAGATGGTATTATTTCTATACGATTCGTCTGCCGCCACAATACACGGTGTCCGTACCCTCGCGTTTTCGACTCCCCCGCGGAGACACGTCCGCCGCCATGCGATTCCGAACTTAAGTCGTTTTTAACGCGCGCGCGATGACTTCGCGACTAACGTGAAACCCGATTCGACCGAATAATTGCGAAAACGGCGATGTTCGCCTCCCGTTATTCGCGCGGGTCAACTCGGCGGAATAAAGACGAAAACAACGGAACGATAAAAAATGAAAAAAAAAAAAAAGGATACGGCCACCTTGCCGTTTCTTACTTTCTGCCCGGTCGGATTCGATTCGGTTTTTTCGGTGACCATAACTTCTGTGGTACACACAGTCAGGTGCGTCGTGCGAGTTCTGCCGCGTCGAACGGTCGATTTGCGAAATCGTCTTTCTACCGTCATTTATTTATTCACAACAGTGTATTTTGGCACTATAAAACGCTATACACATAATTTATAGCAATGGCTAAAACGCATACGATTAACGTTGACTTTAACACCGATCCGTGGCCAGGCGCTGTATTGGCATTGCGATAAAACGACGATTCGTCGTGTTGTTGCGCGTGTTCTCTGGCGTCTCTATGCGCCTAGGCGTGATACGCGTTCGCAAAGCTCTTTTCGGCCGTTCGAAAGTCTCCCGTATTAGATCTTAGGGTCTATAGTTCAGTTGTCAAGTCAAATGGTGGGTGTGTAATTACAGAACAGTCAACGATTTTAAACGTTTATTAGTAATTGGTACTTGTAAACAATGAATGTATGTCAAAAACAAAAAATCAGTTTTCGAAAACGGTTTGTTCAGAGTCGTCAAGATAAGTCGACGTAACACTTTTTAATTCGAGTCGATTTAACGCGTTTCAATGTATTGACACTTAAATGTTGATTAAACGACCAACGCGAGTTTTGAGATGCAAAGTCCATGTAGAATATTTCCAAAAACGACATTTCAAATTCGTCAAATCAATTCGAAATATATTTATGTCTTAACCAGATGATTTTTGAGAAAAAATTCTATGTCAGGACAATAATTAAAGAAATAAATGTATGTGTTATGACTTGGTTCTTTCTTAATCTTAAATGAATTGTAGGCAACTATCATAGTTTTTATTCAATTAGTAGGTATTTGTGGTTAAACAAAGTTTAAAACATTTATTAAATATATTTTTTTTATGAAAGCTTAAAGTTAGAAAAAATTAATGTTTTAGGAATATATTAAATCCTTTTAGAACACATTATTATTGCTTCACTTAGAACAATTGAGTTTCAAAGTTCATGACTCATTTGAAATGTATACGATGCTACTAAAACAGGTTAGGTTTTATGATATAAGACTATGGTACTGAGTCAGAATTATGTTTTACTACTTTTTTAAATAATTATTATAATATGAGGGGTTTTTTTGTATACGAGAGTCCTATATTTATAGTTGGAATTTGGAAACTAATTATTCGCATATTTTATGGTCATATACCACTACTTGGTAGGTATACACAATGTTTCATGATTTATTTGATCTTTTGAAATCGTACGATTATTTATTTTACCTAGATTACGAGTATTTTAAAAACTACTGAAAAGTTTAATATTTTAAGTGAATCGTTGAAGTATAAAAAAAAAGTTGTTTTATCACGATTCACAACATCTTACATTGAAAATATGAAATGTTAAAATAAAAATGAAAAAACAAATATTTTAAAATAGTTATAATTTGTCTATAAAAGTTTCACTAGGAAAAGAATATCTGTTGTTCTTTTTACACTATTTTTAAAGTTATATTGGATAGTTAGAAAAACATATTAAACATTTTGCCTTTTGAGATCGATACATTATAAATATATTATAGGCATAATATTGATACTAATGAAACAAATATCGTTTCCACTGTAATGTTTAATGAAAAAAAAAAAAAAAAAAACATAAAACAACAATAAAATGGTAATCATAAAAAATTACACTAATAAAATCATTCAATTAGGTAATCGCTAGCAATATGTTATGATGCAAATTGTGTAATTAAATATACCTAATAAGCTATTAATTAATTATTTTAATGCCCGTATGTTATGTTTACGCTATTTATCTTAATTCCAATTGTATTTTTAATTTATTAGTATTTGTAATGAGATCATAAATAAAATTAAATACCGAGAATTAATTAGAGTCGCTTGTAGGTAGCGTTCAGTCATAGTAATTTATAGTGTAATGATATGTAAGTCTTATAAAAATTTAATCTTTAACCTAATAAGTAATATCTTATAACATAACCTAACGTATAACATCAATGGTCGGTACTGTTACAAAATGTGTATTTTCCTCTGGATACAATATTATTGTCGATTTCAAAAATTATTGATGATTAGAACTATAATTATTAATTAAATTCAGTCCTGACATAGATTAGAAATTGTATCTAGTCGATAAAATTTTATCATAATATAAGTAACTTTTCGAAGTTATCAATGTTTTTTCCAAACCAGTGGATGAACAGTAAAATTTTCAATTTTTATGATACATATTAGAATTATTTAACCATAATTAATTCTGTACATAAGCCAAATTTGGTATCTATTTCGAAAAATAAATAAAAACAAATATAAATAACTATAAACGTATATGATGCTAAAAACTTGAAATATTCACCAAATATCATCAATATTCTCAAATTAATTTAACAGATTTTCAAAAAATGCAACCACTTTAAACAAAATAGGTATAGAATTCGGAAAATGTTCAAAATTTTTTTGTACCGAAAATTTAAAATTCGGAATCTGGTAAAGTCGTTTACTATAAAAGATTCACCTATTATTTTCTACCTATTTTCCAGTTTTCATAATGATTAAACATAAAAATTAAATTACAATAGTTTTTACTGAAAGCTGTAATAAAATCAAAAAATAGGAAAATTATTTTTGGTATACTTAGTTATATTTAGTTACTAATGTTCTATTTATGGCTCAAATGACTCTTTTTACGCAAAACGTTAGACTTTTATTTATACATAAAGACATTAAGTATGAATAAACTTGCTTCTTTGTAAATATCTGTATATCTTTAGCAGTTTATACATTTTTGTAATGCCTAATTAAATCTAACGTTCTTGTTTTTTTCTGGTTTTTGTTTTTATTTTTTAAATACTCCAAAATATTTTTAATTCACTTATAATGTGTTCAATAGATACGGATTGGTTTACAATTACTCCACATTTATCAATTTTTAGGATTTTTTACTATCTCAATAAATTTTATTTCATACAAAGTTTCACATTTTTTTTTTTTTTTTAAACAAAGCTAAATAGTTGTAAATAATAAAGTAATAAACCGAACTTTACTTGTAATCTTTATTACGTTTTTAATACAAAAAAAAATCATACTGTAAAATGTTACTATCGGGATCAAATAATACCACACAGCGCGTATCCAGCACAGATGAAACAATCTGAAAAATTAATCATCTAAGATGCTCTAACGTCTACACCCATCACCATTATCTTGTCTTAGGTGTGAAATAACAAAGGATTAGCTTCCGCCGTTATCTCGCCGGATTCCGTATAACTGGATTATTATTATTTCACTCTAAGACCAATGGTTTTGTAAAACGTGTATTGACGCGAACTAATAATACTAATATTACTGATGTCAATTTAATGTTATTGAAAGTGTAATAAGAACAAATTCGTTCATATCACTCATGTTGTTTTGTCTTTTATAATATTGATCAAATACGTGTTGTTCGAGCAAATCATCATATTAAAATAATCGAAAAATTGTGTATTAATTTATGGCTAATGTTGCAATGTAATTGTATTTTCAAATTTTTAAATTCAATACACGCATGTTCTAAGTCATGTATTATAATTATTTGGAATTTTCAAAATACTGTAATGATTGTACATTTTGCTGCCCGTGAAAAATAATAATAGCATAGAACTATAAAATATTAGTTGAAATTTTGGAATATCAAAATTAAGTATTGATGTACATTATGAAATTTCAAACTATTTTCCATTTTGTATTTTACTATTCAATAACAAACTTATTTTCATATGAAATTTAAACTTTTAATCAAATGTTCGTATTATTCTGTTCTTAATTACATGATGAATATAATAACTATGTCATAGCTTTATAATTATATCTAGCTAGATCCACTCAAAGTTAAAACCATAGCCAAGTTTCAACAAGAAGTTCTCGGTGCATAAAATCAATGATAAACTTGAACTCTGAAATGTACGCGTTTGCATACTAAGTTTCCAAAGTTATCATCAGAAAATTAAAAAAAAAGTACAAAATTACACTCATTTTGATTAATTATACGTACTGTCTTAAATAGAATCTATTTAAAACACACATGGAGTTTACAAATTTAATTAAGTCTAATTAAGCTCTGTGATGTATTAATTTAGTTTTACAGTTTTAGTGGAAATGCAAAGTAGGTAGTTAACATCAGTCGAAACTCTGTTGGAAGTTAATCTAAACGACGATATAAATTTGAAATTATTTCTATGCACCGATACTTGAATTTAATCAAAATAAAATACCTTTTTACAATCTTCATAGATTGAATATGTTGTTAGTGAAGTTATATGCGTGTACTAATCTAATAATAATTCAATATGTAGGTAAAGGTTATACTAGTATATCGTTTATCTTTAACAACAAATCTATATTCTATTCTAGGAGAGTTATTTTTCGTGTAGAACCGTTTACGCACAGTACCTACTTATAAATTTAAACGAATTTTCATCCTAAAATTTAATCATATTCATCAAGCAAATGCAAACTTTTTCCGCATGAAATCACTAATCAAGATGACCTTGTTGTTTATATATTATGTATTATTTTTAGCTTCTGCTGAATTTATAATATATATATATATATATATATAGCGCTGTTCGAGTGGTAAAAACGATTAATTTGTGTCGACAAAAAAACTTAAATCATTTTACAGACATTTTTTGTGCGTTATTTATGATTTTATTTTAATTTTATTCAAGAAACATATATTTTAGTTAAACATATTTTAAAACACATTAAGTTACTAAAGCGCATTTAAGTAATGTTTTATTGTATTTGGTGTTAAAACGTATAGATATTTTCTCAGGAGGGAATAATATCAGTTTGTATTTGTTTTATAAATTCAATTTTAGATTTATATCACTCAACAATATTTTTATTCGTCGAACCATTTGTGCTCTTAAAAAAAAAAAACACATTCTTTATATCCCTCGCAGTTATATTTTGACAAAATAATTAAATATGGTACTTATTTCAGTTTTATGTAGGTACATTTACAAGTGAATTGAAAAATGGAATTATGAATACATATACGTTTTTTATGTCTTACTGCAAAACTATATAAAATATTTTTTAGCAAAAGTTTAATATTTTACTTTACGGTGTGATTTTATTTGCTTATTTTTTCGGGATAGAATGAGTGATAATAGAGATATTTCATAGAGACCATCGACTATAGTTTAGAAACGGTGTACTAAATATGACACTTTTATAATTTCCACTTGAACATAATATCTTAAAAAATGTCAAAAAAACCATTCAATACTCCGTGAAGAATGTAATAAAATTTATATGCACATATTTAGTATATGTATATTAACAAAATTGATTTGTTTGGTCATTATGGAATCTTGAAAATATGTTTTTGAAAATTCGAATTTGTTTCTGATTTTAAAAAACTCGAGTGTGTTTTCAAAAATATGTTTATAATTAATATGAAATACTAAAATTAATAATTACATTTTTTGAATCTGAAAATATAAGCTATACCTATCAATATTTTATTGAAATTTCCATGTACTAAGACAAATGAATAAAATAATTCCGTGAACAGTTCGTTATTAATTTTTGAACGTTGAGATTTTATAATAATAATTCTTTTTGACTTTTATAATTTATTATTATCGATTTAAAAATATATACATTGCGATACATCAATATCGGCTTGTAGTCAAGATTTGAAATGAGCAAAGTAAAACGTTGGACTGTGCACTTATTGTAAACGTAATTATAACGTCACAACTGCCTAATACGGATTACAAAAGGGTAGAGTATAGTATTGCGATGAAATTTCCTATAATCTATCTAAATTCAATTCAGTCGGCCCGGCTTTTAAATTATTGGTTCATAATATATTGAATACACTTTAATTGAATATCGAGGCTGTAGGTATAACTTTAATTTACAATATCCTCATTGTATTTTACGAACACGAAAGTAAATATTTACCGAACCACGGTGTCGAAGAAAAAAAATGTGTAACGCACCTTGGCAATCATTGAATGATATTGATACCGATAAACTATAACCGTATTAAATTCGTAATATTCGTGTTTCACTGCAATTATATGCATTTTCAGAAACGGGGATACGGTATGTATTACAACCGTTTTGCACAGGTAAATGGGTATATATATATATATATCTCTGTGGTTTGGTGCAAGAATGGTCTTTGTCACTTTTCGTGATTGTCGGGAAATTGAATTTAAAAATGTAATTTTTGTATGTAATATATTGTATGTATTTGTATGTATTTATTAAGTTGGCTTTACTGCATCTTTGAAATTGGTCGTTTTAACAGAAGAAAGGTAATCGATAACAAGTGACATTGGACCGATAATCTGATTTTCATCAAAATGTAACATTGGCCCTTCTTGCACCAAGCCACAGGTATGTATATATATAGTGTATGGTGTAAACGTTATATTATTCGATTTCAAAGAACGAATTCAACGTATCAATCTCGGATCGCAGTGAGTTTTGTTCGAGTTTTGAAATTAATAAAATAATCGTATTATTTTTTTGCGGAGCTGTTGTCGTCGTCGTCGTCGTCACACAAAGTGCATTCCTAAGAACGATGAAAAATCGAGTGTACATTTATTACCTTTGAAAAAAAAAATAACATTATCGAAACTTGTGAACGGAAAAAAAAAATTTTTAAAAATACGAAAAGACGCAAGGGTGGAAAAACGCAAGGACATGATTTGCTTATCGACTCTCGTTCGACGGTTCGATTTCATTATACGACGTTCGTTAAACGTTTTCGCGTCGAGTGTAGTGAATAACGACGAGTGTCGATTGTTGAAAATCAAACGGATCTCGGACCGTGTGATCGTACCGTCCGCACCGCCGCCGCGCCGCCGAGGCTCGTAATTATCACACTATAAATATAGTGATATTATAAATAAATATAACGTGTACGGGTCTCGGGGCCGGCGTACGGCGGTTTGAGTTTCCAAGGATGGTTCTGCGCTGCCAAAGAAAACACCACGAGCGTTCAATTAGACGCGTGACCGTTTATCGCGTAATAACGTACCTAGTTAAATATTCGTAATTTCGTACATAAACGCACGGACAAAGCGACAGGCGGCGGCGGCGGCGGCGACGAACCGAGCGCGTGTTCAATACGATTGGAACGATTTCGAAACCGCTTCAATTAACGATAAACGACACCGTGATTGCAAACGACGATGCGCCTAGGTACCGGGGCATTAAACTAGACAGAACCCTCACTTACAGGCGACATATTGACGCCACGAAAAAAAAAAAAACAAACCTAAGACCAGGAAGGGTTCTTAATTTGAAATATTTCAAAATTGAAAATTTCACTCATCTTGAAATATTTCAATGAAATTATGAAATATAAATTTTTTTTTAAATACATGACATGATGTTGGTAAATAATAATATGATATGTATTAGTGAAATGCTACCAATCAGATTCTATCTTTCCTTGATTATAGACTTACAGTTTGACCATAATGTAAACTAATAATTATTTCGTTACCTACGCACTGAATTTATAAAAATCTATGCGACACGGCGTATTGTGAAGGCTCCATGTTTTATACCAGATACCAAATAATAAAACATATTGAGTTTTATAAATTTTAGGTTGTAACCACGGTCTTACAACCTAAAACGTGATTGCAAACGACGATGCACCTAGGTATCGGGGCATTAAACTAGACAGAACTCTCACTTACAGGCGACATATTGACACCACGAAAAAGAAACAAACCTAAGACCAGGAACAACATTGTCGCCAAGCTGGCCGGACAAACTTGGGGCTGTAACGCAAACGTTCTAAGAACCTCTACGATAGCTCTGGTGTATGGCGTAGCAGAGTACTGTGCCCCGGTTTGGACGAGGAGTTCTCATTGTAACGAGGTCGACGTTCAATCGAATCGAGCAATGCGTATCATAACTGGCACGGTCGGAAGCACTCGGACGCTATGGCTCCCAGTCCTCTTCCACGTTCTCCCGCCAGAACTCCGTGGAAAAGCGGCGATGTCGTCTTTCCTTGAAAAAAATCAAGAACACGAAACACCGACCGGCTTACAACGATGTTTTCCATCACCCCGATATAAGGCTCCTCAAATCAAGGCTCCCGATTCGGAACGAAACCGAAGATCGTGCGACCCCACAAGAACTGTGGGAAAACCAACGGAAAGAATCTGGAGTCAAAAACAACTGCCTGATTGCCGACCGTAACACCACTAATCCTCCTGGTTTTGATCTTCCTCGACCTATTTGGTGCACGCTTCACCGGATCCGAACTGGCCAAGGAAGAATTAATCACCTTTTACATATACATGGGGTTTCTCAGATACAGCTGCTTGCACGTGCGGAGAGGAACAAACAGTGAAACACATAGTGTCGGTACGCCCCCTAACCAAAGTTGAATGAGTACTAGAAAACATTCACAGCTGCGACCGCAAAGCAATAGACTGGATGCGCGATCTAACTGTGCGTCTTTAATCTTCTCCCCCCAACCGCTACCTATTTTTGACTTCTCACCTGTCATTTTATTGTTTTAATTATTTATCTCGTGAATTATATTATTAATCTTTATTATTTATCACGGTCATAACTGTTTATCACTGTTTTTCACAAATGTTTTTAAAACTTATCTACAGACTTATTGATTTTCTTTATTTACGTTTACTGTTATCGTAGTATTGAATAATTTTAATAACTTAAAAAAAAAAAAAATTACAAAAGAACGGTTTTAATTGCGTCAAACCAAGAAGAGTACAAGTAGTTAATTGCGCAGGCCGTCGCATAATTCGGTGCTGCCGGTCCCGAAGTCGGCGACCGACGCTCTTCGCGGCGGGATCAAACATCGGACGTACAATTATCATAAACGACACGGGGGCCGTCGCCGCCGCCGCCGCCGGAGTCACATCGAAACGAGCACGATTTCCGTTTACTCGCCTCGGAAGAACTCGACCCGCAGAACGATATTAACGTCTGCCGCCGTCTCTGAACCGAGCTACCGAAGGTCTATCCGAAAAAAAACCACCCGTCGCTGCCGTCGTCGTCGTCGCTTGCGATTCGACGATAATAGTACGATTTACGACGTGAACGAGCACGAGATCTGTGCGAAATAATCTCACGGTCTGTGTTACACTTATTGGTTTTCACCGCGCGTTTTACACGGTTGGTGCGTCGACGACGAAAACGATTATTGCCGTCTATATCTATTTGTTCGCGTCGGCGCTTTATAAAATACAAATAAGTACATGTTATACAAAAAACGCCGGCGATCGAGGGAATACGCGTGATTATAACGCGACGTCATTGACAACAAAGCGAATGAAAAATATCGTTTACTAAAACACGTACGGAGGTACGGCTATAAGCTATATTATAACGCTTGGAATAAAAGTGCGCCCACGTCGGTATGACTCTAGCCAAAGACAAACTCGAAGAAAATCACTGTTTTCGAACGGTTTCTTCTTTATTATTATTTTTTTTTTTTTATTTTTTTATTCAATCTGTTACAATGGTGAACAATAAGAACAAATGATGGAAAAAGATAAATTAAAAAAGTGACTGATGAGGCGGATTGTAGAGGCGTCCCGTTGGAGGTACACTACGGTAAGATTACTGATTTACAAGACGTTTATTTATTTTAGCAAGTCACGGCACCACCGTGTTTTGAGTCTTTTAGTCGGGAGCAGATGGTAATTCGGAGGTTAAAGGATTTTCGTGGCGATTTAGCCGACTTTTAAAACGTTTATATAGTGAGTATCGGCTGTTTCAGAAACGTATGGAATTTTAAGATCAGAGTGATGGGTTTGGTTTGAGACGTAGAATGGGGCTTTGGAAACGGTACGTAGGGTTTTAGATTGGAATCTTTGCATCCGGTTTATGTTTGATATTTTTGCACTGCTCCAAAGTTGGACTCCATAATATGTCCATAATAGAATGAGTTTATACTGCAGGAGTTTGTTGGGGAGTTTCGTGTGCTCAGAAGTTAAAAGTGGTCGAAGGAGTCGGAAACGGTCATTTAGCGTTTTAATTTTGCTAGTTACGTGTGTTTGCCATGTAAGTGGACGGTCTATGAGGGTACCGAGGTATCGTACATATTGAGCAGGAGTATGTGGCTGATTATTGAGGTTTATTTTTTATGATTTAGAATTATTGTAACACGAGGTTACCCGGGTTTTGTCCGGAGACCGAGGCCTCCAGAATCGTGCGACGATCCCCCGCCTATAAACAGCTAGGCGCCTCTCGCGGAGGATGCCGGCCAACGCAGCTAGGCCGCGTAGGGGTATGTATAAGTGACCCCGTCACACCCGGAGTCGCCGAATCTCCGTACCAGTTCGTTTTCACCCACTGGTAGGCGGCGGATCTTTTAAAACCACCTAGCGAAACGCACAACCACTGCGAATCCAGACCCACCGATAAAAGAAAATCGGATTGGACCGGCCGACGACGCGTAGACACACGTCGACGTGGGCAACCGATCCCCCGCAGTACCGACCGTATAAGCGTTGTCGGTTGAACATGCTGCGTCGTCCCGTGTGTAAGGGGACGACTACCGACACTGGGCGTTTTATAGAATTAACCAGGCATCAGACGGGCCACTCCGGCGAGTTCTCTTGCCCCCCCGGCATGCCAGCCGCTTCGGGGTTACGAGAGTGATCTTATATGGAGGACGCCCGGCTGTCCCGCCCCGGTGCGAGGACCGTCAATCCGAAGACCGATCGTTTCTCGCACCGCACACTCCAGGCTCGGTAGACCTGCTATGCAACCCTAAAGAAACCGGTGGCACCCGGAATCCCAGGGAATTGTAGCGCTTGAGTCCGCACTTAGCCGGACCGGGTAAACCCGGCCCGTTACCCACCCAGCACCGCGAGGAGGTGGCGGTAACAAACGGACGCGATCCCGGGAATCCGCGAGGGAAACCCGGGATGCGCGACCGCCAAACACGACTCCCGCTATATGGAGACGGTTTCGCTGGATAGAATTATTGTAACAATCATAGATAAACCGATGATAATCGGTAGACGGACAAACGGCTGCTGCTAGAAAAACTTCTTGATTGCCGGCATTCCGGCTATAATTAAAATTATATAAGAACCTGAACACCGCGAAACGGTTCGTGAACATTTTGAACGATCGCAATGAGATTAACTCTCGCAGGGTTAAGTCCTTGTGTGCACTAAGAGTAACTGAATTTTCATAGTGTTGACCGTAGAGAAATATCAAATATTTGTTCATGTTTTGTCACGATTTTGCCTACCCGAAGCGCCGTTTTATTTATTTATTTATTTTTTTATGAAAATTATATATTTTTATTTATACATAATATTTTATTATTTTTTATTTTTTTGAAACTAAAGGCGAAACGTCACAAATGTACACATTTTTCCTTCAAATATTATTTACGCTCAAATAAAGTGGTACTAACTATCAGTTCTAACGTTTCTGATGAAAAAATTCTTTTGAAATCGTGTCTGTTAATGTAGTGTGTCCACGTATT
The DNA here is from genome assembly GCA_027580255.1 of Therioaphis trifolii. NCBI lineage: Eukaryota > Metazoa > Arthropoda > Insecta > Hemiptera > Aphididae > Therioaphis > Therioaphis trifolii. The sequence goes on along the minus strand of CM050410.1, from coordinate 31,272,156 downwards.
TTGACGATGTTCTGAAAGAATGTGGCACACTCAATTTTTTTTGTTCCTCGGCTAAATAACATATTTTTGAGCACAAAACATACCCATTTAATTTTACGTTTCATATTTATTTACTCCGTGTGGTTTGACAACTCTTTAAAATTACATCGAATTCGACTCGATTTGAATACTTTTACTTTACTTTTTACTGACGGTCATTAAATCGAAAACGATCAACTCTGTAATATTTACACAAATCAAAACCAACACCAATCAAAACGCTTCTCCTTTTATTGATAATTCATAAACATATATTCGTATCAACTAATAACAATATATTCAAAGTAATTTTCTTTTGAAAATAATAATTTTTGGTACGTATTTGTAATCAATTTATTTTTAACACTATTCTCAGTACGTTTAAGGTATGTTTGATGATTTTTTTTTTGTTCTTTATTAGCTCTCAGATATGAAAAAGAACTCAAATAAAGTAGTTCACGAAGTTCCAAGTTTTTTTAATCACTTGATTTTCATCTTTGGCTATGAATATCAACACTAGTATTTGTTATTATAACGACAAGTTTGTAAAAAAAAAAGGTGGAAAAGAATATTTTCAGCATGAAATGTTTCTTTCGATTAGTTTATTTTATTTTATTTCCTCGTCGGGAGTTTTTCATATATTTTTATGTTTAATTTAATCAAAACAAGGTCCTTTTTTGCCATTTCAATACATTTTAGTATATGTCAACGTATATGTAAGTGGAAAAAACGTTGATTACATAAATGTGTAAATATTATGTATGCCTACCAATATTATTATTGAAATTTATTTGGATATATTGTTGGATGTTGTAAAATTGATTTCTTTTATTTTTATTTTTATTTTTTTAAATTATTGATGTATCTCTAGATATGACGTTATATTTAATGTGATTAGAATTAATCTCTTAAATTACATAAATTAATTATACTCACCATTAGTTTTACGGTTTTTTATGATCAATTATCAAACGATGATAATTAGCGAAAATTGATGTACACTTAATTAATATCCAATCAGTTTTATGGTTGTTTAGAATTTTCTATCAGATGAATCACTTGACACAAAAAAATTAGTGAGCCCGAATGTGTGTGATTTCACTTTTAAGCATAAATCAAATTCAATTAACGAGAGTGCTTTAGATGCAGATTTTACGTTGATAACAATCATCATTAGTTTAATAATCTGCATTGTCGAAGTGTCTAGTTCAGTTTATAAAAACATCATAATGGTTGAGCCCAACAATTCAATACTTGCTATTATTTTCGGACCAAATTACTTGAGTGAATTAAAAAAAAAAAAAAAAAAAAAAAAATGTAGAAACTACTCATTTGATAAACTGTTGCTCGAGTTCATGTTGTGGAATTTAGATTTTTATGCTATTACACTACTATACTAACATTTTTCTATTCGTGAATGCGTAATTCGTAATCATGTACGGTAATGCATTTAAATGTTTGATTTAAATACATTTACGTGATACTGTAGTGAATAATAAAACTATTTAAAATTATTTAGATCCGTTCAAATGAACATCAGTTTTATTTGTTTATTCATCAATCTGTGAAAATCAAAATCACAAGCATATAAGTACCAAATAAGTAAGTCAAATAAGTACCAAAAAAAAACAAAAAAAACTGGTAAGTGAGATGATGGTGGTACAAGTTCGTCCTTCGTCCCTTCGGTCTTCGGACAAGATTTTGGTGATCAATGTATTAAGTTTTAAAGAAATTATGACTCATTTCTTTAGTATAAAACGATTCTGAGCAAAGCTTCAGTGTAATATAATATATTATTATTTAAATACTGTTTACGTATTTTACGGTTATTTGTACAATTTTTGGTGAGTTTTTTTGTAATTAAACCCTCATAAAATATTCAATTATATATAACTCATTGAAACTTCAATTGTTATAACAATTATAACTCATTAAAAATTTTCTGTCACCAAAAGATTCGAAAAATGTTTTTATATCTATGTTCCAAGTTTTATTGTGATCAGAAGTGTGTATAAAAAAAAATCCTGATTAACGATTTTTGAACTTTTGTTAGGATAATTAGGTAGGTATATGAGTAAGGTCATATTAAATTTTCAGAACTTTTTGTCAAATATTTAAAATTATATTACACAAAAACTTTCAAACAATTTGGTAAATTAAAAGTTCTTTATTTAAGTCAAAAGTGCTATAATTGTTCTGAAAATGTTGTCCAATATAAAAAAGTATGTATTTGATATTGGATAAAATTTTGAAGTTTCTAGCTTCAATACTTTTCGATTTATGACTAAATACCTAAAATCTGAACAGTGAAAATCTCGTTTACGGCGGATTTTTACCGATTTTACCGTTTTTACTCAGTTTTTCGATCGTTATTCTTGATTACTGGAAAAACTATGGAGATTTTGGAAAAATGACCTCTTTAAAGTACCATCTCAGTTCAATTTCGAATCTAAAAAGTTGCTGAACGAAACTTTTGGACAAGGATTTCTATACGAAAAAGTGTTTACAGAAAAAAAAAAAAAAAAAAAAAAAAAAAACATCATTGTAAAACCATAAGATCCTTCGCTTCACTCAGAATCTAAAATGTATGAATATGAATATATTATAATACCTTTGATCGAGATGACGATCCGAGGTTTATAGGTGATTTTAATGTTTTGTATTGGTTATAAGTCGATTATTACCTCAGTATATGAATTATATTATTATCTACTCATATATTATCAGGTTTTTTATTAACTTTGAGATTTATGGAAGTCATCTATAAATCTCTTGTTGACTATCGACGCGTGGCAGGTACAGGCGGATTCGACTTTTTTTCACGGAACGCGCGTGAGTGGGCCACCGGAAGAAAAACAATCCATTCGTGTTTGGGCTGTACCCGAACGTCCGAGCGTCTTCCGACCGCCAAGGATAATAGCAAACTCTCCTGCGCCACGCGCGTGTTGTCGGCACTGTCGTGCTTGCCGACGACGGTTCCAAGGTCGTTGTAGATAAATAATACAAATACGTGTTTACACTGACCTTGGGTGGACGCGATCCGCAGGGAAATAAACTCATTTTTCCATGACTTCGACGAACGCGTCGCATTTTCGTCGTGCGCCGCCATTTAGTGACACTCGATTGAGAATTAAAAAAAAAAAGCAACTTCAGAAATGATAAAATCCATCTGGACACTTCGCCATTACATTATTTTACGACAAACATGTGAGTACGCGTAGGTACCAAGTTCAATACGTTGATGAAAAAAAATAAACATCATTGTAAAATCAAGAGATCCTTCGCTTCACTCAGAATCTAAAATGTTGATATTTTATTACTCTAAATAATGCTTGTGGCTTGTCGGATTAATTTATGTATTTAAAAAATATCGTCTTGAAAAGTTTTCAGTTGTTTCGGCGAGTGTTTCTCAGAAATGATTCCAGATCATTTTTCCACGCCATAATCAAAAAGTTTGAAAACCACGGGATATCTATTTCTCACCTCTAGGGGGTTCCAAAGGTCGGAAATCGCCGTTCGAATCGAATCCAATAGAATTAAAAGAAAATAGAGAAACTCGCCGTCGTTATAACTTTGAAATTGGAACTGTCCACTATTATTTTGTAAAGCCTTTAGTCGTATAGATCTTGCGTACGTCCGGGTTTCCACGTGAAATAAGTTGGGTAAAAGTCAATTTAAGTGCTATCGATGTGAACGAATCACCGTGGTTCCTATTCGTACTTTCTCAACCCGAAAGAATGAATATTGAATTTTTAGTTATTTCCATGCACGATTGTCATTCGATGATCATAATATCATACGTACGTCTCCCTAAACCGCCTGAATAATAACGATCGAATCGCTTCACGATCTTCGATGGCATTATCTGTGGGTTTTAAACGATTATATATTATATTATCTACAACAAATATTTACGGTTTTTATTATTATCCAAATACAATGCCGGTTAATGCTTTCAATAATAATTATAGTTTTTATTAAATGATTTGTGATCCATAGTTTTATATCGGAATACACATGATTATAATATTGAATATTCTAGGTTTTGCTTGATAAATTACATACTGTTTTAAATAAGAAATGAAAAAAATAAGCGAACACGAAGAAGGCATGATATAATATAATTTAATAATTCGACACCGAATCTTGATTTCAAACGTCAAATTCATAAATAAAACATTACAAAAATATTTAATTAACAAAAACTTAATAAACACATCGGCATTAAATTGAAAAATACACAATAATCTTTGTTTCGAAACTTTTTCAAATATTCTTGGCTGATTATCATGCTATAAATACAAAGTGTCAAGTCGTAAAATTACATTTTAGAATTTTCTCGGTACATGTTGGCAATTAAATGACTATAAAACAGATTGTGTCGTACATCGAATAAATACATAAAGCTCAAATTAATTACCAACGTTTAAAAGATATTTTAAGTTTAATATTCCACGCCGTCGTTGTGAATAATAAGTTATTAAGTTTAAAACGGATTCGAAGGTCTGCGTTATTAAAATCCGCGTTGCAATTAATTTGTATTCAAAGTTAATAGTGGTTATTGTTCAGGACAATGCAGTTTTTCGTATACTTAAAACTTTTTGCTCTCGCTGAATAGCGACCATTTCCACTGACAACATTTATAAAAAAAAAAAATATAATTCTTTTGTTTAAAACCGGTAATAACCGGTCAATGTTGTGATAATAATATGTACTCATCGATTCAACTCTCATATTTTATCCGAAGTAATTTTACCGGACACCCGTCAAGCCGAAACGTATTAGAAACACACATTCCATATATATATTATTATATTTTGTCTATCGTTTTAATCGCAAACTATTTTTCGGAAGAAAAAAATGTATTTATCTCTTTCATTAATCTTTTGTATTGTATTTTTCAGATTTTCGGATCGTTAACGAATTCAGGTAATATTTCTCCACTTATTATTATTGTTCATTATACGTTGCGAAGTGTGTATGGTACCTACCTATAAAGCATGTATCGTTTTGTAAAACGTTTGAAATTAAAACGACGAAATTGTAGTCGGTGTTGTAAACTTTGCGCTGCACTTCAATGATACGGTTCCACGTAGTTGGTTGTGGATATTTTAAGAATAGTGCATATAACTATGAATATCATCAACGAATTAATTTTACACGTTTCCTTTGTACGAGATTGCACGCAGTAATCAGTATACAATTCACTACAGCCGTTGTGGAAAATAGAAATACTTTGAGGTAAACGCTCAAAGGTATACAACTTCTTTGAAAAATGTTATACTTAATGCAAAAAGAGAATACATTTTTTTTTAAAATTTTTTTTATGTATTATGTATGTAATTAAGTACTTAAGAATATTATTATTACTCTTAAGTTTTTGAACAATTATAATTTAATACAGAACTAGACATCATGTCTGAAACTACTTTATTTGAGTAATTATAATTATACCCTTATGTTTTATGTGTGTGTGTGTGTATTTTATGCACTACGTATAATTAAAGTAACTACGTCAAAGTGAGTAATCTAAATATTTTAATACCTTGCGAATTTGTGTCATGCTGACGGACGAAAAATAAAATTATTTTCAGAAGATTAATGTTTTCCGAATTTTCTTAGTCCTGTGATAAAATTAAACACTCACACTTCACTCGAGAATCCTGCTTTAATTTAAATATGATATTTTCAAACCGATTACAGTCGTATTTTCGAAATAATATTATATCGTCCGATAAATAGGTGTCACCATGCATGGGACAATTAACGGGGTTGTGCCCCATAATATTTTATCGCAGATAAGTTTCATAAGATCAACTGTCACTTAATGGCATCATATTAAAACACTTACACAGCGTTTTCTATTCAACGAGGGGCTCAAACAAATTATTGCGTGTTTTTCCCGATGGGGTTAATCGATTTAGTATAAAAATAATCCGATACTAATCGACGTATTAAAGAAAACTTTCGTGTTTTTTGTAGTTTTACAAATATTCATACATATTTCATACAAATAGTAAAACAAAAAAAGTATGAGAATTCACTCTCATCATTTAAAACGAAACGTTATTTATTTTGATTTTCATATTCAAAACAAATGTGAACTTTTTTTTTTTTTAATTAGAGTAAAATCTAAAATCAATTATACATTTCGATTTGCATAAAAGGAATTGTTTTTAATTTTGTATTCCCACGACAAGCAGTTTTGACGGCTGGATTTGTAATGGGGAGAGGGAAGAAAGAGGTATTTAATATTCTTGGCGTTCGTGTACGAGCACAATGACACGCTAGGGACACGTTACCGCACGTGTGGATTCCAACGGGTCTCGTCCTCTCTTTAGCCATACTCCAGCCTCCGTCAATAATGTTTTGCACATCGCACAATATTCATCTTTATTGCCTCCTCGCTTCGGCCGGTCCACTGTCATAGGGATTAAACACAGTAAACCAGGCGGTTCCAGTCCCCGGTCCCTCTTCTGAACGGTAATAAAAATACCACATTGTTTGGTAACTACTTTTTAAACATTCCCTTTGGCGACGATATACTTCCAAAACTCTATACAACTATAATATATATGCCTACCTTTTCCTTATACGTATTGACTGTGAAAATATCGGTCGAGTTATTGAAATACGTTTACATGCAGCGTGAATAAAAAATTTCTCATTTCGTTATAAAACACTCGTTTTATTGAATTAATGATATTATAAGATACGAAAAAAAAACGATAAATAAAAATAGTTTGAACAATTTTTACCAAAAACGTTTCAAACTTATCATACGACTTTATTATCTCACATATTTCTGGTATACATCTTGTTTTTCATATAACGCTAAATTCAAACGGTCACGGTGTCGTATTTGTGTGTCTTTCGCACTGAACTAAATACATGGAACGCGTATTGTGTATAATTCTCGTACATGAAAAATGAGCTGATACGCGAGCCGCCATAATATGCATTCCGTTTGATTTATCTCATTGATTGTAACTAACTTCAATTAGTGATAAAACAATAACTTTTATTCGGATATAACATAATTAGTTAACATAATATTATTCTTTTTATTGCTGTCATAATAATCCTAATTTTATATTAGTAAAAATATCTGTTAATTTATAATTTGTTATATTTGTTATTTGTAAACTATTAAGTATAAATATGAAATATAATTTTTTATTAGCTTGTGAGCAAACACAACATTTACGAACCATCATCATTTTATATAGTATATTATATAGCACATGCATTGAACTAAATTTATAAATAACAATAATATTCAATTGATAATAACTTAATAAAAAATAGAATACAATTTATGTATTATATAGCCTAGATGTTAGATGTTTATAATAATATTATAAAAAAATAGAAATTATCGTAGCAGTATCAAAATGTACGTTTTGCATGATAAAACTTTAAGTAAGGCGGGAAAATATAAATAGATTAATATCATGATTCATGATTAACAATTTTCATGGAGATCATTACATTTCCTTATCTCCGCCATGACTCGGAATGCATATGGCGGCCTCCTAGTAGGCTCATAATATTTTGTTTAATACACGCGTTCCATGTATTTAGTTCAGTGGTCTTTCGTTTGAGGTATTCGAAACACGCAGTTACTTATATGAAATCAAAATTTAGTGTATCTCGGTTAACGCTATATACTCTTAAGATTATTATTCAAACGGAAAATCTACGGTGAAGAACACGAATGAAAATTAACAAATAGGCCGTTCAGTATAGTAGTGTATCTATATATATTTTAACGAGATGTTATTAGACTTTGGATGATTTAGTTAAACTTTTGACGTTTGCCGAGACTCAGCTTTAAGAGTGATTAAGAGGACGCCACACCGAAAGCGAAACGTATACAACGGCCGAGAGAATGCGCTTTTAAGTGTTTTCAGGATCCGCAAGCACGCGATGCGCGTCGCGTATGCCACGCCTACGACTATACTACTCGTAGTCGGCGGCATCGGCGCACCGCTCAATCTGGTCTCGGGAGCGTCGGTTATTATTCGATGATCGTTGACCATGACGGATCGCGTCAATATAAAATTCACACACGTAAACGCCGCAGTATTATTTTCAATAACCGCGCGTACCCATTCGAACTATTTTTTTTTTTAAAGTTACTGCTTACCTAAATATATGCACCAATGTATAGATTGTAAAAACTGTAATATAGCATAGCTTAATTTGTAGTTATTGCACTATTACTCATTCAAATATAATACATACAGTATAATATAATTTAATAGTACCTAAATAAATACATATTTTACGTTCAACTGTTCAATATTATCTTACTTTTTTAATATAATAATAAATAAAAACAAACATTTTTTTAAATAATAAATAATAATACCTTTAATGTATACTCGTAGATACGATAATGATGTTCTAAGATATGTTTTTACCTTTAGCATCCGTATTCTTTGGAGATTGGGTCTACATTAACTGCCTAAAATTAACTAACTTGAAATGTATAATTGTAAATTATGCAAACAAATGTCCGACGGTCGTTTTCATAACATCAATGCAGTATTTGTACGTCACCTAATATTTACCTAATATGTTCATTGTTCACCTAGTATTTCTAATGTACTAAACGCGGCTATCGTAAAGATCGTAGATCGTAAGAACTGTATTATAACATAGCTTGATTTTAATTTATTGAATTATTACTTATTTAAATATAATACATTAATACCTATAGGTAAATAATTTGCATTTGTTTGCAAATTATCCATACGTTCGCGCAAATAAATTACTAATTACAGGTCCATAGGCTTGTTCGGATCTCTTTCGCATATTGTGCTCACACTAAACAGAGTAGGTAATGCGAACCTAAGATTGTACATTTATTGTATGCATTAATATTTAGACTAGGAAATCTATATTTTATTATATTTTAAATGTATAAATAAATATTATTATTACTTGCTTGGCCATAATACATAAATAAATCATTTTATAAAGTATTATAATATTTCAATGTGGAAATCAATATTTTATACATAAAAAAAAATTAAACTGTTTATCAATGCAGTAATCAACTTACAACTACCTAATCATTTTAATATTAAATACAATTTTAATTTTAAATTGATAAACCGTCATTAGTTATAATTATAAGTACAAATTGGTATTTATTTATACATATATATATTAATATAATTTTATTTATTTTTTCACACGACGTTTTGCTGCCATTTTTTGGTTTTGAACTTTTTGTGCCTCTAAAATACTAGGTGGATCCCTTATATCCTCTACACTTAGCCTTCTTCCAAAAAGTGGATCTATTATTTCTGGTAGAATGCAGTTTGTATAGAATCTGTAAACATTGTAAACATTATATCCAAAATAATAAACATAAATTACAAAATAACGGATTTATACAATTTTAGTTTATTGGCCATTTCTGTAGTCCAAAATTCATGATCATAGCAAATTATTTCCACATTTGTCCAATTATTAGTGTGGATAATAAAATAGCACTTTTTTCTTTGTGTTATGTGTAATTGCCCAATAATCTGGTAATAGTAATTATGATTTTTTTTTAATTTAATTTTTGTATTATTTTCTGTTACAACACAATACTGCAACTATATAAATAAGACATTTGTGAATCCTTAGGTATAATAAAAAAATAAACTAGTATAACTTACAAGTTTATTATTTACTGCAGACACTGCATCTACAGTATCTTTTGCTGTATATGGACATTTTATCTCAATGATTGAGTTTGATTCAACTAATCCATCTACAAATAAATATATAATTTGTATTATTTTATGCATAACAAAAAAATTAAAAAAATTAATTAAAAATTCAAAGTATAAAGTACCAATACTTTTTTTGTAACAATATTAATTATTGGAAAAGTAAAAATGTTGGTAAGTACCTAATCATAAATAATAACTATACAATACCTGGACTTGCAGCTAAGTAAGGAAATTCAGAATCGATAATAAGACCACATAATGTAACTTTCAAGTTGAACATATTTTCAAATTGTGTTCTAGCATGTGGTTCAAACTCTATTCCGTGATCCATTTCTTTGGACTTAGCTGGAAGTTTATACAGTATTGAATGGACTTTTTTTTTACAGCTTGTGTAAGGTTTCATTTTGCACACTTCCCCGAATTTAGATGCTGTTAGTCTAATTTTACGTTCTTGGAACCACTCAAAATTTTGATTTTGTTCCCTTGTTTTTTTCTCTACATCTATATTATTAACAAGTGATAACTTATTAATAAAATCAAGCTTTTTTTCATTCAGCTGTTCCTCGCTTAGTGTCTCAAGCAATGGTTCTGCCAGACCATATTCTTTATCAGGAGCTCCGAAGTGTAATTTCTTCCTTTTAGTTCCTTCATAAACTAATCTTCTTCGTCTCATAGCGGTGTTAGTTCTTACTCTACTAATATTTTTTAAATATTTTTTTCCAATTTTTCCTATAATTACATAAGTATATACAACATTTCAAAGGAAGATACTCATTATCTTAGAATAATTATTGAATAAATGTCAATTAAATTTGTTCTTTTAAAACAAAATATTTTCTAACAAATTAAAAATTAAAAAAAAAGAAATATTCGAAAGATAAGAATTTTATAATTACAAACTGATTTTATTCAATAATCTAGTTAATATATTTTTATTTAGTTTACCTGGACTAGTCATTATAATTTTTTTATGAATTGTTCTTAAATATTTTTTAGAATTATACGCAATAACAGCGGCTTCGATTCTTGTCTCAAAGTTTCGGCCTTGTGAAAAGTTTATCCTCTTTCCACCTATGTGCTTATTTATGACACTGTTAAATTGTTCACATAAGTTATTAGTTACATTTTCGATTAAAGATGACGCATTGTTCACAAGACGCGAAATAATATATTTTATTTCTCTCATCATTCCGCATTTTTCAACATCTGGAACCAAATTTTTTTCACCCAATTTAGTCCCTGAACAAAAATAATCATCACAATTTGTGTGTTGTCCTAATCGGTGATATGGACCATTCAAAATATCACTTTTTAAATCTGCAAGGTAAAAATACAAATTTAATTTACTTTATGTTTTATAATTTTTATTAGTGGGAATTATGTACCTGAAATTTGATCTTCTTTAGGTTTGTTACTACACTTTCTGTAATGAACAGCTTTAGTCACGTCCGTACGAAACCGTAAAATATTTGATAATATATGTTTTCGTAATAATATGGGATACTCAGTTTTTTTCCCTAAAGCCGTCATTTTCTGTGAATAATTTCGTAACAGATGATTTGAACATTCAATTTTTTGGATATGAAAATTAGATCCATATGGTAAGCTTTCATTTAACCGTTTTGTCACGCTGCTGTCTCCATCTCCTATAAAATAAAGTACACAAAAAGTCTGTCTTGCCTTAGTCTTTAACCGTATCTTATAGAAAATAATAAAAGTATATTTGATTGTAATTATATATAAATTTAATTAATACCAATTAATTTATTATATTTTAGACCATGCATTTGGTAACTATTTAAAAACCCTTCTAATATGCCATCGGCTTCCATTCCAGTAGAAGGTTTATTCCAGTTGAGGAAACATCTGTGATCTGGTTTGTCTTCTTTCCTTGCTGATGCTCTTTGACATACAGCACAATAACTATTACGGATTCCAATAAATAATATTTTTCCAGTTTTATACCCAATAATTGTGGCCTGTCAAAAATATAATTAAATTTATTATATAGTTTCATTGAAATCATACGGAGAAATTACAGCTCCAGACAAAGCGTTATATTTGGTCTTGTAGCTCCTTTTAGACCACTGGCCATCTGCTATAACAGTACACATTGGAATTCCATCTTCGTCTATATTTCCTTCTTCTAATGCGATTTTTCTTTCTTCGTCTCCAGCTCTTTTTATTTCGTCCCAGGCGGTGTCGTGTACAAGATCTCCCATGTTACTCAATACTTTTTGATAAGTAGCATCTACCATTGATGGCACATCAATAATTGCGGAAAGTTCAGTTAACTGAGAATATCCTATACCTGATTTTATGTAGATTATATAATTTAGAAAAAAAAGTTTGTTAAAAAAAAATTCTAATTATTATCCATACGACCATAAAAATCCTACCAATAGCTAAAGTCGCATTCACCAAAGCCTTATTAATTGGCATGTATAATTTCTCAGGACTTTCGCTTGTAATTTGGTCCACTATATCACACATTTTACATCGAAAATAAAAAACTGACGAAAACCCTTTCATAATTTCATTCTCAAACTTCATATCCATAAACGAACAGCCAAAGCCACCCTTGTGTTTACAGTTTTGTATTTGATTAAAGATATGACGAATATCCACAATTCTCCTTCCTTCAAGTTGTCTAAAAAATAGTATTTTGGAATTTTTGAAAACAAAAATAACTAAAAACACCTTAATTTATATTTATAACTAGGGCTAGGATTTATATGCATTTGCATGATTTTTTCCTTTAGTCCAAATTTATTGGTTGTCAGATTTGTTCACGATTTGGCTAATTCTCGTTTCAATAGAACTAATTTTTTTTGCATATTTTTGCATATGTTGAACATAGATTTTTGAGATTTTGATTTTTTTAACTCAAATTTTTTAATTTTTATTATTTTTTTTTATTATAAATTTTAAATGGTGTTAATTTCACAAAATGTATAAGTTTTGGTTTATTCGTTGTATTGTCGTAAATATTTTATATATTATGGTATAAATAATACCTACCTATCTAATCTTATCTTGGTCGGACAACCGATAGAATTATACTTATACATTGTCTAACGACGTATACAGCGAGACCAGAAGTATGTATAAAAGTATATTATAAAATCAATGTTAGAAGGTATGTATCGCGTGTTGTGTAAATGTGCGAACACTTAAACTTAAGAATTTGAGTGGTTTTAATAACAGTATCAGTTTTATAAAATGCTGAAAGTGCCAAGTTACGTCAATTTGTTGAAGAATTTTCCAGTGACGTTTTTAAAACAGATGGTAAAATATTATATTGTATTATTTGTGATCAAGCTGTGCCGTAACAAAACGTTTTCAGGTAGTACAGCATAACAAAATTATTAATTTAAAAGCCTAATCTAAACAGTTATTCAATAAAAAATTTATTCTACGTTCAAATCACCGGTCGTTCGTATTTGACAATATTTGAAACAACATAATATCATAGTACCTAGCATATAATAATATAAACTAATATTTAATATTTTAATGTAATATAATAAATAATAATATTCTAGGAATAATAAAAATTTGTTGTTGCATACTTTTGCATATTTTGGTAATTAAAATGCATATTTAAAAATTTGTTATTGCAGATAAATCCTAGCCCTATTTATAACGATAACACCACCGTATACATACTTTGATTCAGTTGTTAGTGACGAGTCTTGAAATGATACGCTCAATTCATGATTTACGACTGATGATTCTATTGGTTCTAATAATTCATAACTAGAATATTATACAATAATATTCATATATTATAGTTGTTTTAAAATTGTATATAATTATTATATATTGTATATATTTTTAATATTATTAATTTTTAAATTCTGAACCGAGTGAATGTATTGGTTTTATACTGATGTGTATTTTTTTCCGTTTTTACACAAATATTTGTGTAAAAACGATTTTTTATGTTACACCATAACTATTCGAAATAATGCTTGAATTTCTTATGTTTAAAAATAGCTCAAAAAAAGTCAAAATATTTTGAAAATTTGATGTTGTATTTAGATTGCAAATGTTAATATTTGCTGAAAATTGCATGTATCTACGACAGTTATTTTTTGTGTTACATCAAAAACTACCTCCTATAGTACCAACTAGATTCGCTTTCCTATCAGAAGAGTTGCTGGTGAAGAAAATTGGAGCATTTTACTGCCTCAAAACGTGATGACAGACACAAATAAAAACACACATCATTGTAAAATCAAATCAATTATACATTCATCACTATGCAATATGCATACAATCTAAGATTTATTTATTACACCTACTTTGATGTAATTGACTCGTTAGTATCAAACAGTTGTAGGTTTCTTGATGTACATGGTATGGATTCATCATTTCCTAATATGGGAGATGCGTCTGCATTTTCAATATTCAATGTAATCGAATTCATCGTATTACGGGTGTCCAAATAAGAATTATCCATTTGCTTAGGAGTAACTTGTTGTCTAAATATATTTTAATTATAAATTTGAATTACAAATTGTATTGATTTGTTTTTAAAAAATGATTCAGTTATTACTTATTAGTTATTAGTGACGAGTCTTGATTTTGTTTATAAAATAAACTACCAATGTTTTTAATTATTTTGATTTTTTTTTCTAATACATATGTAATATATACATTATATATTTGTTTGTATATTTTAATACTTACATATAGTTTAAATGTAAACAAATCAAAAAAGGTAATAGGAAATTTTCTCGAGAACTTACTTGTTTGTTGTTTTGTAAATTCGTGCATATGCAAGTGCTCTACCACCCTTTGGCCTGGTACTTCTATTTTTATTGTTCTTTTTATTTGCCATTATAATAATATGACCAAACGCAAAAACAAAACTCAGAAATAATAATCCAAATATCTAGTATAAAACTATAAAGTATAAAATATGACCGAATGTCCGAATTGCGCGCGTGAGTGTTTGTCAATGAAGTCTATACAATTAATACGATCGTGATTCGTGATAATAATTTGTGGAATGCCGTAAATGGAAATAAATAATAATAATTATAATCTAATCGGTGGATTTCAATAAGTTATAAATAAATTCGCACCCACCGACCGTATATTATCATTATGCAATAACAGATCATGGTGGGGGGCCGCCGCACGTCACCAAAGACGACGGCGTGACGTTGAATGTTACATGCCGCTAGGAACAGCACCTGCTTGACGGAAAAAATCAACAAAATTTAAAATGTACGGCAAACAAGCTTACGCAGACTGAGTAGAACTCCCTTAATTTGGGTTTTAGAGTGAAAACACCTATTATAAAACTAAAAGAAGACAAAACTCTGGAGGGCACCACGCTGCGATTTTTCTATTAATCCAATTTTAACACTTAGTACATTGTTAAGAAATAATGATATTTTTAAAGAACTATACCTCTTCTAAAAATTAATAAATTAATATTTAAAAAAAAAACGCAGCGTGGTGCCCTTCAAAATGTTGTCCTCTTTCAGTTTTATAATAGGTGTTATCACTCTAAAACCTAAATTAAGGGAGTTCTACTCAGTCTCCGTAACCATGTTTTTACGACGGAAAACCGTCGGTATGGCGTCCTCTTAAGTAGGTATCTTACATAAATCATATTCCAATCCATCATCGTTTAATAACTGTACAGTTCGTATCACTCCGTATTACCATAATGCGAATACTCGAGTGTATATGATATATATATATTTTTTTTGTTTTACGGTCATTGAGACCACACAGCCAAACAAATTTCTCTCCATTTATCTCTATCTTCTGCTGCTACTTACTACTTAATTTCATATATTTTGTTGAAATATTTAAAGACTATGTGACGTATGCACGATTAAAAAATGTGTTTACTTTCTTCGTGGAAATTTTTTAGACTTCGTGCTGATTGATTGTGAAAAATTAATACGGTTTTAAGTTGTGTTAATTGTTCTTTACTCGCCGTGTTAATTATCACGATCGACAATTATTTACAGTCGAATATGAACGTGGTGAATTTTGAACAACTTACCGTAAGTACGAATTTCTAAGTGAAACTGAAATGGAAATTTCGGAACCAACTCTCTTTTGTACGAACTCATTTTGTTGGTCTCTCTTATTCACTCGAATTTAATTCTCTATCACAATATATATTTGAATATAAATACGCTCATTCAAGTTGAACCGTCGTTTAAATGATATCAATTTATTTAAACGAGTTGTATTTTGGGAATTTTTTTTCATATTTCGATGAAATTAAAAAATAATAATAATAAAAATGACGCATCATTAATTTTAAATTAGAATTAAATTTAAATTAGATTTTTTCGACCCCGATAATTTTAAGTCATGAACTCTTAGAATTAAAATCTCGCTATATGTGCTACGATGTAAACGAGACAATATGTGTATTTTAATATAATTTAGGAGCATTTAGAATATTTCGATCAACATTTATTAAATCAATATTTGCAATTATTTTTACACACATAAAATATCACATGCCCTCTAACCAATGTGATAATTTATCGTCGAGTCTCTTGAATTATCCTAAACGGAATAAGACAGATTTTTGAAAAACGTAATTAATCCACATTTATTTACTACTCTGTTAATTTTCAAGAAACGATAAGAAATTCAATACTGTAACATAATTATTAACATACGAATCGCGCTGTTTAAAAACGAATAGATGTTTTTTATTCATATTTATATTAGGTCTCAAAAGAGCGTTATTTATCGTTGCAAAGTCAATAAATAATCATAAAAACGTGATACGATACACGCTTGTGGAACGACTCCGATATACGTATTTTCTAGTTTCTACGGTCACGTCGAAGTCCACTCACTATACTGAAACCCGGCCGACAAACAGGGTTCAACGCGTATGAAACGCAATACGTTTTAGAGCTAAAAAAGGTTCACTAGAATCAAAATAAACTCAATAAATACACGCGGACTGAACGTTTTGACGCGTTGGCTTTGGCGATAATCCATTTTGGCGTGAATGGTGTGTTTTAAGAGTTGCGATTAATACACAATATCACTATTGTAATTTATTGTATATTGGCGTACGCGCATTTCGAACGGTTCGTTTGTAAAATCATCATTCGCTCAATATATTCTTCGGAAAACTCGAGCATGACTTATGGCGTACGGCGCGGAATCGATTCAGTTTTGAATATGGTAAGTGGTGTCCGGTTATCGGGTATAGGTCAGTTTTATCAGAATATAAAAAAAAACTCGCACAACTGGGGCGAATCAGTAAAAACTATCCTTTTTATTGATGTTAATTGAAAAATATACCATTACTTTGATACGTCACAATTTATAAAGGTTCGATCGAAACAGAACTCATACGCTAAAATAATTAAAAAATAAATAAATAGTCAATTGAATTATTACGGAAACACATACTCACTAAAAAATTCTTAAAACCACTTCGCTATGAACTAGAAGTGGTGTTTTCTTTTTACATTTTATTTCATTAGACGAATCAATCGTCTATTTCCAGAATGTTCAAAATCGACGTGTAAGTCTAAATTCAAACGATTTTCATGTTTAAATGTACCCATAGCTTACAACACGATGATAATGCGTCAGTTGGTGGCTTGTATAATGCAAGGAATGCCGTGATGTATTTTCTATAAAATGTATCAAGTCCGGTATAATAAGTTTATTTCGAATTTCGAACATTTTGATTTATTTAATATATAACGTTGTTATCGCATAATCCATGTTATTTCCTAGGAGCAACTAACGAGTTTGGTTTTTTCTCATTATTATTATTATTATTATTATTAATCGTATTCATTATGGCAGTGATTTTGATGGATTTTATAAAGTTTTTTTTTCACTCACAACATTTCGATTCTTCTTTTATTGAAACTATAATCTAACCGTTTAAAAAATAATCATACATCATTCACAATAACATTATTAATCCCTACATAAATAATATTATAGAGTAAATCGTTGTAATTTACACGACGCGCGTTATTATTATTATTATTATTTTCTTTTTTTACAAGGATTTCAATATTATGTTTGTTTATTATAGCGCAGTGGATATAGTTTTATAAATTGTTCAACGATTTTAAAATATGGTTCGATTAAAATATTGGTTTTACGCGTACATAATACATATTTATTTCGTCCGACCGATATATCAAAACGTTATCCCCTATGTTAATGTATTTGTTTGAAGGTTTAAACATTTTAAGTCCATTCGATATTTTCTTACAACAAATTATTATTGGCATTGATTCGAATTCGATATCGTGTACAAGTGTAGGTAGAAAGCATATGTCTCTGTGTATTCCTAAATTTTAGAATATTTTTTGATAAAATTTAACGTAATTTAGTATTTAATTATATATACATAATATTATTTGTGCTAATATCATACGTTTTTTTTTTTATTATTTTTTACTCAAATTGACAGCTAGGTTCACGTTTAATTGACTAATAGTCCTTTTTTCTCTCGACGTTTTCATTAATACAATTACAACTGGACAATTGAAAATAAATATATTGTCCTTAAATTATCCCTTTATTTTATATGGACGACCTACAGTGCTTTTAATTTTCTCAATAAACCAAAGTGATCGTTTGGTACAATCCGGCAACAGTCGAGTCGAGAATGAATAATCGAAAACGTTATAATCAACGATGCTCACGACCGGATTGTCTCCCCTTGAACTATAGTTATGTTCATAAACCGTAGATATTTTTTAATATTCGACACTGATAAGAATATGTCATTATTTACTGATAGAAAACGATTCAATATGTAAGTATTGCTATGCGTGAAATATAATATTGTTTAATGGTCCTACGTTTTTAAGCTTCGATTGCTTTCGAAATAATGGTAGCATAAAATATTTGATTGCTATGATTCAAAAAAGCAAAAAAAAAAAAAAATTAAAGAGACGAAAAAGAATGAAAAAAAGTTGTTTAGGAGTAGTTTAATACGGCCATACATATTTGAATAAATTAGTTTGATTGAATTATTATTCGTAACACGATTTTATAAATTCGTAACAAATAAAAATAATAATCTTATTTGAAATGTTTACGAAGGTTTTCCGGATTTAAATGTAAATTTATTTTATGCATAATACCTACGCAATCTTTTCATTTTTTCTTTCAATAGATTTTGATTCCCGATATCATTCGATCAAGTTCTACACTAAAGGTCGACTTCACACAGTCTTTTTGATTTATGCTTGATCAGTACTATTTGATATTTTAATATCAAAACCTAAAATTTTTCACTGTAAGTAATCTCTGCGTTAAAATAAAAACAAATAAAATAAAGGCGCTGCTTCTATTAAAAACTGTTTTTTATTCATTCAAAATTTAAAAAAAAATCATTTTTAAAAAAAAAGAAAAGAAATATCTATATTTTTAAAATGGGAATATTTTTCTGCGTGGAATGAATGAAATATTTTTGAATGATTCAGAAAACTTCTCATAAATAATTATTTTGAAAGTTGAAACACGCATTCCCTTGAGTTATCATTGTTGTTGTTGTTATTATTATTATTGCTCCCTATCTGCACTGGTTCATCCATCGTGATTCGTCGCTCCTACGGGTTGAGCAGCGTTTTCGATTATATGTCTCATTATACGGTGAAAAACGGTGCTTGGGAAATTATTGCGACCGGACATCATAAAACGGAATCGCGCTCCGCGGTTACAACAGTACACGGGGTGCACGCGCCAGACAATCCGCCGTCGCATCGTCGACTCTTATTGTTCAAATACACTTTACGCACTGGGGCTTTTTCGTTTCGACAAATATCGAATATCCCGTTCTGATGTTCCTTATTGTGCGGGCACACACACACACACGCACACACGCACACACACACACACACACACACACACACACACACACACACACACACACACACATTCATTCGTTGTCAATACCATATCAATTGGCACACTCAGCGCAGTGAGACCAGTAAATTATTACGAGTGGTCGGTTCACGGGGGAAAAGTCGTCGGGCAAAGTTTTCGTTGGAGTTCTGTGCACACGAACGGCTCTGCACGGCGAACGAGTTTTAGAGTCAAACGGTTTTGCATTGTCCGCGACTCGGTCGGTTTTGCGTCGTAAATAAACGCACTGTCTGATATTTCTGAACTGTGCAGTCGTAGGCCACAACAATGGGGGACTAAGAAATAAATGAAAAACCGAATTTCGGTAAACCCGTTTGACTTTGTGCACGCTGTGAATATCGACGCTCCTCACCGGTCCGGCCGTATGATAATTATTGTTGTTGATTTTCGTCGGCAAATAGAAATATTTTTTCGTTCGACACTGTCGTTTTTACAATACACGCGGTAGTCATTGTTTAAATTTGCTCGTCTGATTTTTAATTCTGTACAGTGTGTGTGATTTCAAAGGTCTTTTCGTACACACACACACACACACACACACACACACACAAATATAGATATTTTATTTATTTATTATTTTTAGCCGTGTGATTTTTAAAGGGTCTTAGGCATAATAAATAATTATGTTGTCCGTATGACAGTAATGGGTCTTTTTTATGCGTACCATTAATTAGTGCAGACTCATATTCACGTCCATAGTATATCAATTAAAATATATCATAATAAACTAATTAACATAAATTACGAAGCCTGGACTTGAAATAATTTACCGGATTCGCCGCTGAAAAAACGAGCTTATGTAACAGAAGTTTGTTCTAAAACGGACTTTACGTGAAATATTAGTAATAATAATAATAATAATAGTAACATTACGTAGAATTTAACCCGTAACAAAATTCACAAAAAAAAAAGAAGAAAGAGAAACGTGTACTAATTAATTAATATCCAACTATATTAATAGTTTAACGAACAAAAAAAATAAATAAACGGAAAGTTATACTCATTGACTAAGGCGTATTTTAATGTTACTGACAGTTTTAACTCCATAAATCTCTCCTGAAACTTGGGTATGACATTCGGATTAAAATATATCGAACGATAATCACTCGACGAAAAACCTATCGAACGGCTTCCGCCAGATCTTACGGAGAAGTGTCTTTTCCTAATACGGTACGATACCGTACGATATAATACGGTTAGAACCAGACTTGGCTGTAAATAACACTGTATCGTATCCGGTGATTTATTCGCGTGTGCCTACTTGAATTTTTCCAACTCTAGAAAACGTTCGAATCAGTTCTATCGAGTCTCCTTTATTTCTAGCTAATCGTTTCTAACTATCCAGGCGCGTACACAGTTGGGAGGGCGTAAACCCCTCAATTGCAGGGATGTTTTTCGATGACGAAGATATATACATATATATATTATTTGGTATGAAAAGCATGAACAATAAACACCCCCTAAATATTTTTTTTTGTTTACGCGCCTGAAACTATCGTTATCGAGAGCGGTACACAGTGTTGGTATATGAAATCAAGTATTATTTTTTATCACTCCTTCCCTGGATTATTCCTCGATTACGCCGCCCAGCTAACACTCGACTTACGACGTCTTAGCGCAGCGTTTCGATTATCAACACGGCCAAATAATTACTGTGTTCAATCGTAATATCCATAACGAACACTTTATTAGGTAACATACGTGTTGATTTCGGCCGTACTGCACAATCGTTTTACAATATTATTGTCCGTTCGACACTAAAAACTAATAGTCATCCACACGGAATGCGAATGAATGGGAAAAATGTACTGAATATTAGTCGACAATGCATATCGGTGAACAATATTGAAGGGTATTCCGTCCCTCGTGGTGTGAAATGGAATTTAATATCACATTGCATTGCCCGTTTAATATTTATGTGTCTAGCAATTTCTTCCTAAAAACAGACTTGGATAAGTATGGCGTTGGCCATATTGAGTTTTATTCGCAATTTTTTTTTCTTACATTCAAAAAAAAAAATAATAAATAAAAAAAATACATCTCTAACTTAATATTTAAAACATAACTTCGCGTTCTTTGAATACCTGTATATTGAAATTTTCTGTATTGAATATATCTGCATAAATCTAAACCACGATATAATTACGCTGAAAGCTTTCAACTCTTAATATTGCGAGCGTCATATTTTAAAATAATGAATATTGTTTTACATTTTTTCTCGTGGCGAATATGAACGTGTCGATAATCGAGAAGATAGTTACTTCGAAAAGTTGAATTAGATTTTGAAAATGTCCTAAAACTAAAATATACGTTCGTGCGTACAAGCGTCGTTAATCATTCAAAATGAAGTTTCTCTCGTCGTAATAGTTTCACTAAAAGTAAGAAATCAATTTTAACGAAACGCATGGTTTTATGTTTTGTTTCGTTTCAAAAATATCCTTTTTTTTCATATTACAGCTGTTCTAATCATATACGAGTTGAAGTGATTTAGACATTCATTTTTTAAAACTTTTTATGGTTTTCTCATAAACGTCAAATAAACACTAAAACACGTGTGTATACAATGAAAGAATGACAAATAAAATGAGATAATACAACACATTTTATAGACAAATAACCGAGAACCGTGTCTCAAGTACTTTTTTTGTGTTTTTTTTATTACTATTGTTATTTATGTATTTATTATTATTATTGTTTTTGTTTTTTTGTTAAACATGCATTCAAAAGCGTAAAATACATGTTAAAAAACACCTACATTTCCAAAAAAAAAAAAAAATGCGTTCGAAGGATTTTTAAAAAAATGTTGGCTTGGATTCAAAGTGTCAAACAACGTTCGGTAATAAAATCGATATTTTTCAGCTTTGCTAAAAAAAAAAAAAGAAAAGCAAAAACACACTCTCAATCTGACAAGCCTATTGTTAACTTTTTTTGGGGGGGAGGAATGTAACTCCTGACTTTAATTTTTTTTATTTATTTAATAATCTCTGTAAATACGTTTTCTGTAAAGTTTACTCAACAATCGCTTTTGAAGTTTTCGTGTCGGTCCCAAGACGGTAACACATCATTCCACGCAATTTTTCGCCGATATTCCCACGAGGGAACCCGCAGCGATATATTTATTCGGCTAATTACTTTTTTTCGTTGTACACTACTAAATTCATCAAGTTTATTAGTTTATGGAAAAGCAAATGCAATAAATACAATTGAAAATAAATTAAAACTGTTTTGTTCTTTGAAAATTCGATACCAAATAATATTGGCATTTTCATAGTTGAAAATTACACGAGAAGTATCAAGATCAAATCATTGTTGAACATGAAATATTATAATTTGCGAACCTAATGTATTGTTTATAGTTTTTAAGAGTTACATAAAAACCTTTCAAGTAAACTAATCGATAAGTTAATCATAACCGAAATTAAGTTCTATTTTTGTATTACAATAAACGTTGGTGAATGTAGTCCCACGCTGTTAAAGTATAATATAAATTAGTAATATAATAAACGACAATAAAATCAAAATAACCTTTTTTTTAAAATAAAGTCAGAATTAATTTACAAGTTTACAAAGTGTATAGATATTAATCATAAGTGACTTTTGAATCATTGGGAAAAATGATGACATCATTCAAAAACATACAGGTTAATTCCAAAATCGATGTCGTGATTATATTTATATTTTGATTTTTTTTTTTTTTTTATATATCAAATAAATAACGATAATATTATATTAGATGATAGAACTCGTGACTTTCAAAGGGTTTGTCGGTAAAATACGAAGACACGATGAGCAATAAAAAAGTTCTGACTTTTAATAGCTCAATAATGATACGTCTGCCGAAACTTTCGAATTTCCTAATGACATATCTATTTCGATCCCTCGGAAAACTATCGAGAAGAGAACCACGTATCTATAGTCGTGCACGGCGTGAGGAATGTTTCAAAAACAAACGGCACGGTATAAAATACTGACTTTGTTTACACGCCGAGTGTATAGTGACTGATAATTAGCATTATTATATGCGCTCGAAATATAAAAACTCGAATAAATCAATTTAAAGATCAATATCTGTCAACTACCACACACACAGATGTGTGTGTGTGTGTGTGTGTGTGTGTGTGTGTGTGTGTGTGTGTGTGTGTGTGTGCGTGTGTTTGCAAAATAGAATATTGTCTGGCCGGCAGCCGATATAATTTAGTCGTTTGTAACGTTGAGCCAAATCGACTAAGAATTCGAATAACCTTACTCAATTGTTGTAATCATAAAACAACTATGGACTTTGTCCAATATTTTAATAGTCCACTACATCTCGTGCATTCCCCCCCCCCCGCGATTCAGTCGAACGCGAGTTCGCCGTAATGTTCATGATACTACATGGCGTTTTATAAAACACAAGTATTTTTATATGTTTTATAAATTATTACACCACGAGTCGCGGGCCATGTATTTATTTTATTTTATTTTTTTTTTTGCGATTTCTTTAAATATCACATCGGACTAAATATTATGAAGTTTGATTCATATTGATTAACGACCCTTTGTGTGATACATTATGGACGACGACCGTTTAAACTTTAAACATTGATGTCAGCAATGGGCGATGTCTTTTGTAATTTTATCATTACTTACCTGTCGTCGAAGTCAAACCACGCAAAATGCCGTTAAATCCGAAATCCGGGATTTAAGTAAAATGTCGTTTTTGACCTCTATACGACATAATTAACTTAGCGTACGTATGTAAAATCCTTAACAAACACAAAGATATATAATACATATATTTACATTGTGCGTTTAATTCATGATTGACAGGTTGTTTTTATAAAAAATAAAAAATAAAAAGAATAATAACAAAAAAAAACCTTCTCTGCTAAAGTGGTAAATCGCTAGCAAACATTTTACAAGTCTGTCGTAATTTACGAGAATACTAGCTTTCGTTAACCGGCGTTTCCCGGGGTTTAGTTTGCTACGGCTGAGTAATATGAATGCAAATAAGACCGGAAAAGAAATTCAGAAGGGCAGGTTGAAATATGTAATTTATCAAGATAAGCTGTTTACCGTATACCTAAATACTATATTTACAAATACTTATCATTTATTAATAATAATATTTACGTAAATAGATTGCGTTATCCAGTGATTCGTCTTCTTCTCCTCCTCCTTATTCAACTTACATAGGTAATTAAAGCACATCACTACTCCACGCAGCCTCCTCAATTCCTCTCTATCATTTGCCAATTTTTCCGAGAAATCAAACCCGAGTATCCGGAAACTATCCAGCGATGTTTAACATATTTTAGGAGTTGAATTCTGAAATATTCTTTCTTAGTCCTCGCTTACGTTGTATAAGAAACTTCATGATCAATTTCAAGTTTTTCGATCCAATGGTTTAAGCTATGTGTCAATACACTCAGTCAGTTTATACTTATAATATATATTTAGAGAGAGAGAGAGAGAGAGAGAGAGAGAGAGAGAGAGAGAGAGAGAGAGAGAGAGAGAGAGAGAGAGAGAGAGAGAGAGAGAGAGAGAGAGAGAGAGAGAGAGAAGAGAGAGAGGGAGAGATAGAGAGAGAGAGCAAATCATAGAAGAAAATTATTTTCGCTGTACAGAATAATGTTTTATGAATTTCATATCCTAAAACTAACGAAATCGATATTGAGATGATTTAGTTTCTCTACGAGTGGCTACACTGCTTAAACAAATGACAATATTGTAGTTATATTTGCTAATACCTTTATGCACACATTTGTACGTTAATTGATGTTGGAAGACGTATTCAATTATTTTGCTACCTCAACCCATAGAATCTACTTCGCAATACGAGATTGTAATTGAGAACTTTTCTCATCGGGCACCGTCACTTGATCGTTACGAAATATACATACGGGTGGACATAATATCAATCGTCGTCTGTGCAATACGATTTTTGTTGGTATTTCCTTCTCCTTTGCACTCTAACCGTCACCAAATCGCACGCTAATGTATTATTTCAAAAACGTTTTCTAATCAGTCGATAGAGATATTATAATTATTATGATTCCACGCGTCCACTAGGATGTGCAGCCTTGATTCATCGACACGCGTTATACTCAGGGCTGTAGTGGAGGGTATACACTATACGGCGGTATACGTCGTATACGTTCTGGTCGTTTCGAATAAACTCCGTATACCTTCTGATTGAGATCGTATACTATCTTTTGTAGTGAAATCACCAAATGGTATAAAGCTTTAAGTCATTAATATATTATTATTTAACGATATTTTTTACAGAAAAACTAAAAATAAACGGCGAAATACGTATATTTTGTTAAAATAGACGATTCGTATAAAAAATAATTTATATAAATATAATAAAATATATAATTTTCTACGTTACGAACGATCCAACATCAAATAACACAAGTGCTATAACCTCTGTATTTCATATATAAATAAAATTTCCTACCTAATGGCGGTATAAATGTATAATTTACTCTCTACCACCAACACAAGCATATCCTTAAAGGAGATAGATAATTGTTTTATTGTTTAAATTTATGTTGAATTAAATTTTAAATAAAACAAAATTCGAAAAAAACGAAAAATAATAATAATAATAGTATAACTCATACTATACCATCTGCTATTTTTAGGACTACAGCACTGGTTATAATACATTTTTCGTTTTCATCCGACGTGAACGATTAAATCTCGCTCATCGACGACTACACGATAATTCGACGACCCGAGTCGATTTAATGTCCGATTAATTGTTGACTCTTCCGTTGCGAATTTCACCGCGGTCGGTACGTCGCGTTGTATTTTCACGTCGTATTACCGTATTTACCGATATCGTTCGTTTAACACGATCGTTTTCCACTGAAGGGAAAACACGGAAACGTTGACAGTACTCCGCGATGAATAATTACAAACAAACACAATTTCACGCGCAAAACTCGTGTCGACTAATATCGTAACGCAACTTATAAAGTTAATTATACATACGTTCGTAACTATTCGTGTACTTATCTAAGTTACAGGTAACGCAATTACGGTACATAATATATTTGACGCTGCGGTATAATTTTCCAAACGATAAAAGTTTCGAGGAACCCGAAACACTAAGATTCGACGATAGTTTCCTCTTAATAAACGGTCGTAATGTCGTACCACCCGCAACAAGACCGCCGCCCGCCGACGTTAGATTTTTCTGCATCTGAAATCGATTAAAACTCTCGAATCGCAATGACGGGATAAAACTCGGTTTCTCGCGAGCGTTACTCTCGGTGTCGAAACGGTACAACACCGGCGGCGTTTATATTATAAACGAACAAAACGATTTTATTCGAATTTATCGAGGCGATTTCCACATCACTGACTTTTAATATCTTATCGGTGTATTTTATAGGCGCGCGAACTGACGTTACCCAAAAGCGTTACTAATACATCATACACCTAATACACGACCGTATAATATTTTATCACCGGAAACCACTAGATCAGCTGAAATACGTAACGTCGTATAAAACTGTACCGAACGTTTTTTTTTTTTTTTTTTTTTATTATTTATTAGATTTTGTGATACAATTAATCTCGACAGTTAGGGATAAGGGTCGACAAAAATTTGGAGTCGTTATTTAGTTATGTGAAAAAGCCCGAATAGTTGAAGAGGGGTGAAAAAGAAAGAATAATATTGGGCTGTTGCAGGGAGGAGAAAATAATTTTACTATCAAAATGTGTGGAATGAAGGTCGAGAAGGGAAATTAATTTTTGACGCTCAACAATTAGATTAGGTCAACTGAAGAGGATATGGGAGATATCACAGATTTGGGGACTTGAGTGAAGAGTACAGAGGGGAGAGTTATTTAGAGATAAATTGAAGGAATGAGAGTGGAGTAATGTGTGACCGAATCGGAGTCGCGAGAAAGAAGTGATGGACTTACTGGAAATATTGATATTATGAAACCATGGGTAACGAGGGATGGTTGGGAAATAGATTTATACGAGCGGGAAAAATTGGGATGGAGGGATTCCCGACGAGTTCGCCATAGCTCTTCGATCTTCGACTATTAAACGAAGTAGTGTCGTGAGATAGCGATTACGATTTACGACACAATAGATTATTGCGGAAAACACACAAACACGAACGAGTGTGTTGTGCTGTGTTGAGAACGCCGCAGGGTTGCACAGAAAATATATAGTTTTCAATACATGACGGATTCTTCGATTTCAAACGAGAAGCGTGTATTCGGCTGGACGATAACACAGCCGCGTACGCAGATCTGTATTCCAAGAGACGTCAACAATGTTTTCGGTGCTTTGTTGGACTTGAGCCTTTTCTTGAAAACACAAACATGCATAGTAAATTATGATGTACAATTAAATATATTACTTTAAATGTTTTATTTCATATTAAAATACACGAGTGACAACATCTTATTTAAATTATCAAACGCATCCGTTATTAAATCTACATCGAAACTTGAAGAAATATCATTTAAAACCAACACATTTGTACAAAAACCACATAAATTTCAAACATTTTAAATTTTATCATTTTTTTTGTTTGTTTTTTTTTTTTTGGGACAAAACACGATTTGTTTTCACGGCACGCCATATGAAATACTACATTTTATTTTAGCGACGTCATTTTAAATACGGGCTCCTTGCTCTGGGACTTATATTCGTGAACCCCAATTACATAATTTCAGAGGGTGTCCACGCACACCTGGTACCCTCTAACGCTTATGGATTATAATAATATCGACGGTCCAGCGCACAAACGCGGTCAGTAACATTTTCGATAAACCGTTCAATGGAGACGTTTGAAAGTTCACATTCCAATTTAAAATTAAAGTAGCCAGATTTTTGATCGGAGTCATAAGATCTTTTTAACATACTTGTCGTCTAGTTGTTTCCGATGTAATCGTTTTGTTCAACGTGTTTGCACGGATAACTCTGGCCGTGCACTTGGCTCGTTTTCACCGAAAACGTCAGTTACCGCATTCGCGCGCTAGACCGTCGACACAGCAATAATTGAAATAATAAAAAAATAAAATCGCAAATTCAATACGAACCCTGTGTGCAAAATAATGAACATCAGTTCTGGGCGATTGTAATTTTCACTCGTATATGTAACCTTTAACTATGACTTCTATACTTTTTGTAGAAGATACAATCGAAATTATAACATTAATTATAACAACGTTTAGTCTAGATGATATGACATCATCAACGGACAACGACTACTAGAAGTCTCTAAACTAATCTCGTGTATAAGTCGCACGTGATAATATTTAAAACATCACAGCCCCATATGATACCTCAAATACGAGTTACATTTTTATGATCGTTGTGAAGTTTAGTCGGTTGAAATTCACATTGTAACGTCTTAAGGCAGTTACATTTCGAAAGATTATAGAATATAATAAGATATATTATATAAGAAATATAAAGTACGCACGTCGAGAGCGATTTTGACGCCACGATCGATACTATCAGTTGCAATAGTGACGGTGTTTTATTCGTCGAATTCGCGGCGCGTTCGTCGGAGAAATGTAATCGTTATTACTGTTATTATTATTATTATTATTATTATTATTATTATTATTATTATTATTATCTATCGCCCAGCAGTCACGTTGGTAATTTTCGGCGGTGAGAAATTAATACGATTTGTCGTTTGACAGACGACCGCCACTTGTCTGAATGTCGCCCGTCACCCCGGCGGCGCTCAGACGTCATCTGGTCTTTTACTGTTTTGCACGATATTGTAATGACGCGCGTTCATATCGTGGATACCGCGCCGGGTCACGTAGCGAGAGCAAAAGGAAAAAGGCAGCCATAAAAACTACCCTTATTTGTAGCCGTCAGCTTTGGTCAAGTGTTTTACAGTCGATTTATCGCAGCCGTAGTATTTGACATCCGTCACGCGCGTCAGAAATTCATCAAAATAACTTTCTCGGTTCTTCGGAATCGCTCGCGGAAAACTCTCGACAGAAGTCGCATCGTAAACGTTTAGGTGATATTATGTTTCCGAAAGACTTTTTTTTTCATTTTTTTTTTTTTCATCGGGTTTAATGATTTAACCTGAAACGACGATCACGTGACAATCAGCGGTGATTTACGTGTATCGTCATTCTATATTATTTACTACGTAATTATCGGTGTCCGTAAAAGTTTGTACGAATTAAGAAACGATAGAGGGTACTAATACAATTTTGTTTTTTTTTTTTTTATTGTTCTTATAAAGTTTACGACAACAATAAAAACACAAAGTTTTATGGAAATAATTTTTCATCGTACAATTATTATTGTATCACCCGAAACAACGAATCGTATTAAATCGTAAAACAATTAATAATAAACTTATTGTTTTTCGCAATAAAAGTCATTCGCTCTGAAATTGAAATTTTAAACCAAACGAATGAAAAACCGGTGAGCCACTTTTCGAAAATATTATCCTACTCGGTGAAAACCGTGAGGAAATCACAAAGTTTCCCACCTCCCCCCTGAACCTACGCCGAGTATGTATTTGTTTGATTCGAGGAGTCCTATGTTCATACGGTCCGATGGAAAACACAGCAGTACGCGATACGTATTATTGGGTGAATTCAGCGTACGGCGCGGCGCTCACTCGGAACGGAATTTTAAACCCGGTTAACCCAATTATTTCCAGGAAATGGAGAAGTCATGTGCACCGCGCGTTATGAAAAACGTTTCTCGTATTATTCCCTGCGAGCTTCTATAATGAACGGTGTGAAAAAAATACGCATTTCCACCGTATTCGTGGGGTTTTTTTTTCATTTTAAAGCTAACAATATACGACGTGTTGAATCGACGTGTGTGAACGTGGGTCGTGACAATTATTCGTCTAACTCACCGGGCACAATGTCACGTCGCCTAGGTAAACGTCGTCGTTTCGTATCGATATCGTTTTTAAAAATAAATCCCAAACATTATTTGTACGCTATGGGGTTTTAACGATTTTAACGACGACTACGTCGACGAAGTTTCGTCTGAAATTTCGAAAATAAAATTTATATCATCGTTCGAGTATCGCTCTCTGTGTGGACTGTACTCGTACCGTTTGTACAAAAAAAAAAAAAATAATAATAATAATAAACGCGCATATACATATTTATTTCTGTGTACGATTAACGCGTGAACAAACAAAATCCATCGAATGTTTACCCGAGTTAAGTAAATCTTTACAACGCTTATGAGATAAAAAGTTCGTGTCTTTCGAGTCGTACTACATAATAAATAAGAGGAAGCGTTACGTTACATTTGTTTCCAACTATTATTCCGCTGCGTCATTGTTGCTACACGTTCACTGGTTACGCCGTCCGGAAATAAAAAATAGGCGCACGTCCCGGGACGGCACTACGTACACGTATTTATTGTTATACATGTTACCCGAAAGGAAACACGAGTAATAAATACACGCATGTAAATCAGTTTTATTATTATTATTATTACTATTATTATTTTTATTATTTTCCGTCAGACCGAGAGTTTTTCAATATTATATCTAGGTCAGTATCTCGGTCTTGGATCTCGCTCACATCCTGTCTGGTTTAGCAACAACAAACTTTTTAGAAACAACCCCGCGCATGATACATTTTTCATGTTTATTCTCGCGTTACTTACATTTATCCGAATACTTTTATGAGAAAAAAAAACAGCGTTTATAATTTGTATAGAGTTTACCAAACTTTATCGAATGAAAATGTTGACGTTTTTTAATCAAAATATTTAGTGCGTGCAGTAAAACTAATATTTGCCATTTAAGACGTTGAAAAGTTTATGACTTTGTAATCATACGACCTGACTGCCCCGTTTTTGTAACAGAACAAAAAATACGGATAACATTAAGGAAAAAAAAACTAAACAAACAAACAAAAACACTGTTGTAGGTCGTTTTATAATATCACAATTACAGAGTTATTGACAAACAAATGATTGATAGTTATGTAACATTAAATTTACTTATATATTTTTAAAGTACGTAGCTAACGACAAATTAATTCAATTATGATTATCAGATTACATGGAGTTAGTTGACCATTATTGAAATCAGTCCATAGATAAAACATTATTCCGTGTCTAATTAAATTAATTCGGGTACGTATATTATATTCTCGGTGTTAGGTTTTTAAATGGATTCTCTCGTGGATTACTCTTGAACGGATTCTGTGATCGTTAAGAGGTGTTTTTGTTATCAAAGAAATAAATGAATTTTTTATATTGCAACCAAAAAGCCAATAGCTTTAGGACATTCGAATACCGACTTTATATCAATATCATAATCATAACAACTGTATTAAATACAAACAAAACACTAAATTTTAGTCATGGAGTCATAGAATAAAAATATAGTTGCACGAGTTCTATTGAGCAGATTTTAATTCCTCGCTGTTACTCGTGTATTGTGACGTTATCTCGCGTGAAAGAGACTTTTGTAAGAGTATAATAATATATTGTTTTATGAATATGAAAATACGCGTAATAAAAAATAATAGAAACGTACAGTATTACGACGTTATTAGTTGGAAATCCGTTACATAGTCGTGGACATTTATTCCGTTTAATCGCGGTCATAATCATTTTACAAACACGGTTGATAAATTTATAAATATTTATTTTATTTACGAACTTTCAAAGTTTGTATAAACTATGATAATAATTTTTTAACTCGGCCCTCGGGTTCGTACTTAAAACACGATACATCATGTTTGTTCGTTTTTATAAATATTTAAATTTTACGGTGACACTCTTATTGTATTTAGACGAATCTATAAATATATATTTTTTTTAAAAATGTAAACAAAAGTGTTTTTAAATTTTAGTTCGACACTGCGTGTTAACATTTCAATGCACTGGTGGCGCGATTCCGTACTGTGTATATTACAGCACGATACAAAATTTTTGAAGGGATATACGTAAAAAAAAAAAAAACGTAATTCGTCGAATGATTTTAGATAAATCATTTTTAAAAAGGAACTCATTAATTAATTTCCATTTCAGTTAATTCGTCAACACAATCAACGATCTCGAAGAACACTGGGTCTTGTAAAGAACGTCGCGATGTTTTTATTTTTATTTTTTTTTTCATCGTGATTTAATTACGATTCGTTGTGTTCATGTAACGAAGTGTTTTAATTGAGAATATCTCGTTTGCGCAACACAATCGATGGCAAATTATTTCACAGAAAAACTAAACCGTGAACAATAATTTTTAACGTGTGTATTATGTAATACGTAGGTATTAAAAAGTCATTATTAAAACGTGTAGTATCACAATATGTCTGTCATATTAAACGTTGTGACAGTAGGTGTACAATATACGCAGTTTGAATGGCTCGTAGTATCGTAAAACATTACGCATTTACGCATTACGCGATATGAAAAAAAAAAAAAATCACGGGAAATCGACAGAGCACGACGACGTGACGGATAGGCATGGTTTAACGAGCGTTCGACGATAAACGAGTAGAATGAAATAACCGTATTTACGGTACGATAATATATTGAACCGATTAAACTGTATGTGATTTGAACGACGTTGCTCGAGTCCCGAATAAAAAGCAGACCAAACATCGATGGAAATTCGGTATTGTTAACGTTCGCGCGCACACATTGCACCCACCCATACACGAACAAACTCGAAATTGAAAATACAGTTTTTAGGATCGAATCAACGTGGACCGTCTGCATAGCGCGATAAGAATTGAGTGAAAAAACGTCGTCAAACCCTGTCCTCCATTTATACCTCGGCCGATTTGAAAAAAAAAAACATTAAAACACGAGTTTTCGTCGCAGTCGTCGCGACGGCGGCGGTGACAGAATAGCTTCTGTTACCCATCGTCAAAGCCGAGGAGCCTCGGCATTGTTTCCAGATAACAGTATGATATATGCCGCCGTCACGTCGTCGAACAGACGGAGTATAAGACAAATATTTGTTAAGCTAACGAGGCCAACAACAACACTAAACGTACAGGTATAATATGGGCACAGCACATTGCTACTGCATCGTGGCGTACGTCACTGTTATTAATAATATTACATCTACTACCACTACTGAAGTTACTGATTTTCCTCGAGTGTGTGTGTGTGTGTGTGTGTGTGTGTGTGTGTGTGTGTGTGTGCGCGCGCGTGTGTGCGCGTGGTTCTCCGAGTACTAGTTCACATATTACACACGTAGGTCGACACATGAGAGAGGCCTGCTCACACACACACACACACACACACACACAACGCACACACACACACACACAACGCACACATCACCCATTTTACCCAACCATCAGCCATCCACACGTCGTTTTTGTTTATTGTGAAAACAAATAAAAGAGATGCAAATGCTGTCGTTTTGCGCGTGTGTGTGTGTGTGTGTGTGTGTGTGTGTGTGTGTGTGTGTGCGCGCGCGCGTGTGTGAGTGTGTGTGTGTGTATGTGTGGGTGTGTGAGTGTGTGTGTGTATTAGGTACGCGTTTGTATATTCGGTCCTGTGGGCGACCTATACCGTACGCTCGATTGACGTGTACGACCGGAAAAATCCGCAAAACGACACCGCTGCCGCCGCGTCACCGTTGAGCACACACCATCTGGCCTATGCCGTCATGCCGCAGTACATACGTCGCGCGTCGTGTTGTACACTCGAATACTGTTTTTTACATTGTCGTTACAACAATACTAGTTATTGACTACTCGTTGTCCCGAGAAGTTTAAAGAAGTCAACAGACAACACACCGAAACGTGTACGGTGTCCATTTCTTGTTTTGTTTTACACATACATATAATATATAACATCTGAAATTCGTAGACAGTGTGCCTAGACGATCATAACTCGTTTCATATTTTTAGTAATATTATCTGGTGTTATATTCCAGAATATATATCCGGTTATATTCCGGAAATATTTTCAAGATCCGTAACTTGTCGTAAAATATGTGATGACAGGGCACCGCGAAAAAATATCAATGCGTTTTTATCTGGTTGAAACCAAATGATCACTTAAGTGAAGGATAAAAATAATTTTTGAATTTAAACGTGAGATTTATTTTAACTTCCAACTCATACTACGTCGAATTGGAAATTTAAACCCGACATTATTTCAAAGCCAACCAGGGGCGTCATTTCAATTTATGATAGGGTAGGGCATAATAATGACCGGCCCAATCAGTGTAAAATTTTGAAGTACCTACACAAAAAAAACCGCTCACTTCGCTCGAAATATTAATCAACTATAATTCAACACCAATTTTTTTATTGACATAAATTATAAACCAAAACTTCATTCACTTTTGTTAATAATTTAACATATATATTATTCATAATTATCTTCCCCCAAACAAACATATAAATATTTTTAAATACATTTTATGCTGAAAAAGACAAATATTTTTTTTTTATAACATTAACCACAGTTTCTAAATAAGATATTCATATAATTTGTCAATGTTCAATTATTATGTATTATGTGTTCTAATGTCCCATGTGCCGGCCCATGTGAAAGAAGCAGCCGGCCCAAAGTTACTTTGAAATCTAGGGTAGGGCAAATGCATACTCTTACCCCCCCCCCAAATGATGCCCCTGAAGCCAACCAATGTTATCATTCAATTTCAGTCCAACATTGTTAGTTTTTTATGAGTTTTGTAAATAAAAAAAAAAACACGATTTTCTAGCCGTTTTATCTTGGCAAAACTTCTTCATCTTTTCAGTTCAAAAACAGATATTAGTAAAGTGTTTTTGTACTTAAAGTTGCTAGCAAAATACATTTGTTTATAGTTCTCTAACTTTTGTAAACAAACATTTAATGTATATTGAAGTTTAAACTTAAATAAGACTGTACACTACCGCAACGGCAGATTTGAGTTACAACAGTTTTACGGTGACCTGACCAATAGAGGTAAATAGTACAAAACCTGTCCTTTTGAAAAAATACTCAAGAGGATGCTCAACGAAATATTTCAATATATTGATAAATGCATTTCTCGCGACCTAGCTGCTTTACTACGAAAACGAACGTGATTATCACAATGATATCGTGTCGTGTTGTATTGTGTCAATCATTAGTTCGTCTGTAGGCTTTACAGTTTAAATCGTTAAATGAAATTCTTAAATAAATAATTAAACTAAAATCCAGTTTTTAGGTACACGCATTGCGATCGGGTGCTTTGAAATCGACAGAAAATATCCGTTTCGAACGCGTCCGACGTTTGAAATTATCCCGTGGCGATTATAAACGAGATATTTGTATGGTAATATAAATCTTCGAAACTCCACCGTGACGCCGCCGCTTTGTGGAGCGAACATCCAGAACAATGACCGGATTCACATTGTCCCCATAGTCATTGCCGTACCTTTCGTGTATTACAATTATTATTATTCAACACGAGTTAATGTAGTGCAAAATGACGGTATCACGAGCAACAATTTTATAATTACCATTCATCAGAGTTTTTACCCCGTTCATTACGACCTAATCTTTTCGATGAATTACGATACAATGGCTTGCAGCCGATTCGGTCATTTCGCGAACAAATACATACGCTTTTGTTCGATTACGAAAAATCATTTTTACATTCCATTCGTTGTTGTCGACAAAACAGTATATTATTTCGAAATTCGGACCGTACACGACAACGCACCTTGGATATTACTCCTTACTTCGGAATCACTCACGTAGTATTCAATTAAATTAATTTATACGGAACCGTGTGTTTCGCCCGTAATTCAGATTAAGTACACATTATTCATACTAGAGTAAACGCGCAGATGTGTGCAACGGTTTATTGCTGTTTCGTTCCTTTAAACCGACAAAGTATTCGCAGTGCTGATATTCAAGAATATAATATCTCGATCATTTTTATTGTAGATTAGCAACAACAACAACAAAAAAGTCAAAAAATTATGTTTGGCGTGTCAAAACATGTGGAATTATTTAGCCATCTTCTTAAAAACTGTACTGACATTCAAAAATAAAAATCATCAGAGTAATTTCTTTCATTTTTCGTAGTGTATTTTTTAATTGGGGTAAACGTATAATTTTTATTCTGACACATTTAAAATATCTTTGGATATATGATTTCGTTTACACGGGTAATCAGTTTTTAAGTTTGTTTACAAGATCAGAGATATTTGCCGTGATTTTTTTTTCAAACTAGAACCTGTTTTATTTCGTCTTGAAAAATACGTGTAAGGTTAAAATATGAAATATTTTTGGTAAGCCAACAAGTCTTACTTAAAAATATTTATTGGCAACATTTAAGAGTGTAAGGGAGTGGTGTATGGTAAAGCGATATTTTATTCAGGCACTACTCATTTCGAAAACGTGCTAAGGGTTTTACGCGCGTTTCCTCTTTATTTTTTTTCTTTGGCAACAATTCAGTCGTTTAAAGGTCTTGTAAAAAGGTTTATTTATTATATGTATATATATATATATATATATATATATATATATATATATATATATTTATTTATTTATTTATTTAATGTACGTATTATATATTAAACCCGGAAAAGGTCGAACCTTCTGGAACGCTATAGACGATGGAGTAAATGCCACCAGTCCATAAATACTGACTCGAGAGCGAGTCATTTTTTTTTTTTTTTTTTAGACGTTATGCTATGTTTTCGAATGGCCCAAAGAATAAAACGCATTGTGATCCGGGCGTAGAATGAAAATTGCATCAATGGAATATCGACATTGGTACTTTATCATAATACAGCGCTATTCCTTTAGAAGCGATTTAATTTATTATTATTTCGCCGAGCGGATCTTGCGAAAATCAACGTGCGACAGCACGCTTTCCCAATTCAAGTCGACAAAAACCATCATCTGCGATGAATTTTAGAGACGCATGTACCCATCTCTGTCGACTTCCGGAAAAACGATATCCTATACCACGCTGCCTGGTCGAAAATATTACACGAGTTCAGTCGCTCGCCGCTTCAGAACCGCTACGAACCTGCACACTTATCCTGAGCGTCGCTTCGTTTTATTACGATTTAAAATTTTGTTTTGTCAAAATGAATGTTTTTATACTTGATCGCGTCTTTCACTCGGCCGGAGCTACGGAAGAGAATGGCAAAAATGACTATATTTGCCCGGCAACGTCAGAACTTTTTCGACTCTTCTGCCTGTCGAAAAACCCCTGTAAATTACCTCCCGGATCGGGATAAACGTTTAAAACTACGTTTCTCGGAGAACCCGACAAAAAAACATTGCACGTTTAATGTGATGGAAATCGCCCGACAGCCAAACGAGGCTGCGGCACGTACTAACAATCAGTCATTACAACTTACCGTCTAAGTGGCCGGTCCAAAGTTAAACATCTCAAAAACCCGT
Organism: Therioaphis trifolii; assembly: GCA_027580255.1. Classification (NCBI taxonomy): domain Eukaryota; kingdom Metazoa; phylum Arthropoda; class Insecta; order Hemiptera; family Aphididae; genus Therioaphis; species Therioaphis trifolii. Next base: position 31,234,168 of record CM050410.1, on the reverse strand, counting down.
AGTCCGTTATGATAAACTTAAATATAAGTTACCTCATCAGTCATCACTATTCCGAATTATATATAATGATGTCAGCGAGTGTGTTTGAGCCGCACGATTAAATCACAAATGTAAATAAATATTAAATTTTTCTCGTAAAAGTCGCCATTTTTAACGTCAGAAATTCGAAACGACGACCGGTTAGTCGGTGAAACTCCGTAAAATGATAATTAAAAAAATAAATAAATTAATCGAAAATAAATACGTCATTATATAATGATACGTCTGTTTATGAAACGAATATGAAATATTAACGTCTTCTGTTTTCGCCGTACCAATAACTAAGACGGCTGTGAGTTCGTTAATGAACCGTGAAAATTAATGTTTTTCCAAAATGAAATATAACGTTGTTAAGATGTTTAACTCGGTGTGAAATTAAACTAAAAACGAAACGCGGCACTGGTCTGACTTTCAAGACGAAATAATATCAAACGAGCATTATAATAATATATGCGTATGATGAAAAACGGGTTGATTTTCGGAGTATTTTATTTCATTAAATTTCTTGATGACTTAATAAATCTCTTGTTAAATGTATCCGACCGACTATTTATTAAAAAAAAAAAAGAAAATAAATAATTGGAGTTTCAACAAGTTCAAAACCGTGAAGTAGTTGGGATTAAATTGATGCCAATGAAAAGTTATTAATAAAAAGAAAAAAATATGAAGAGCGAATCTCGGTATTGAATATTTGAAGTTAGAATGCTCAGTACTTGGTCAGAATTATAAACTCGTTTCATTCACTTTTACCATATTGGTACCAATTAGAACATTGTAATAGCAACGGTATTATTTAATAACATATGTGTATCGTTTTCGAACTATTGTCAATAAAAAAAAAAAAAAAATTGATTTTTAAAACAGAATCATAATCAGTGACTTTTTCGATTATTTGTTTTTCGATCGAGTATTGGATTTATTTGAACTTTGCAATTTGAACGTGCCTGCCACGATATACCGATTCGAATATTCGTAAACCGTAACCACACGTTCGGTGATTTATCGTTGAAATATTTTCAAGTCACGGGACAAAACGTGTTGTTTCATCGATACAGATAATGCGAAATCAATCGGCCGAATCGTTTTCCGTTGTTTTCGGCTGCATTTCGCATGTCGCGAATGTTTTGAACATTCCGACGTACAGAGTTCCACGCGGCCGTGTCTTGAACAGGATAAATACGAGTAACAATAACAGCCCCGGCGGTGCTGGTCGTACGATTATAATACATTCCAACCTAACCGATGTCGGATACATGTCAATTGATCGAAAACAATTGATCGCACGGGAATTGCTCGAAAACTTTTGATCGAAAAACAATTGCACGCAAACGATAGTTGGCCGAAGAACAAAAAACAAATTGGTTGCTCAATAACGCGATGATCCGAATAAGTAATTTTGCATTGCAATTAAGAATGTTACTAGCTTTAGCATGTGTACCTAAGGTTGATGCAACAAGTTCATGCAGTATTTTAATTGAAAGTAATTATTATACAGAAAATGAAGAAATATTAGAACGATTTTTCGACTATTTCGAAAATACCTGGTTAGGCAAGTTAGACAGACGAAAAAGACGAAAATAACCAATAATTGAAATTGAAATGTAGAACTGTTTTTTAAGAATAGACCAAGATTTAGCAACAACAAATAATTCCGTTGAAGGTTGGTATAACTGTTTTACGTCAATCTTAAGTGGAAAACATCCATAAAATGGCGCTTTATTGAAGCTTTAAAGAAAGAACAAAGCATAAATCGACTTCAAATTAAGCACTATATAATATCTGGCATAGAACCTCAGAAAAAAAAAATACCAAGATAGGGCTAAGAGAATTAAAACAATTTGCACTGATTATAATGATCTGTTTATTCTTAGATTATCTACGTGGAATAGCCAATGATTTTCAACTGCAAATTAAATTTTTAATTTTACGTATTTTTTAGCAATTTTAATTGATTTCATTTTTTAAATGCAATTTAAATAATACTGCCATTTTGTTCGACATTTCGTTTAAATGCATTTAATTAAGAATATTATAAAATTATTAATTTAGAAATTTTATCTGTTCTTTTATTTAAATAACATGATATAAATAATATAATAATAATATAATTTTTAGTTTTGCGAGCAATTATTTCTCTTCGATCAAAAGTTTTCGAGCAATTGTCATGCGACAAATTGTTTTCGATAAATTGACGGGATACCACCGACGTCACTACGTCATAATTGATCCGGGACAATACGGAGAGGTATCGAGCACGTTCTCCCGTCTTGGATCCAGTTTTTCAGGGACGATCGAGACCGACGTTAACGCAGTTCGAATTATCCGCGAGACTCGGATGCCGTGCACGCGCGTAAAATCGAATAACACGTAAATTTCACGGTTCCGAGAACTTTGCTGCTGTTTCCGCCCGTGACGACCCGGCGCGCGGGCGTATGCATAATAATAATAATAATAATAATAATAACGATAATAGTAGTAATGATATATTTTATATATATATATATACCGATCCAGGCCGGACCGGACCGGACTACGGTCCAGTCTTTTCGGTCTTTGAGTACAGGACCCAACCACGGTCCGGTCTTTTTCGGTCTTTGTGTATTATAATCTGGAATGGTTTAGTTAGTGCCCTTTGCGAATTTTTCGAGTAATGTAGTTCATACATAACTTACGGCCAAACATTCCGATATACGTATGCCCCTGTACCGACGTATGCATTAGTAGATGCCCCGACCTATCGAGGTTGACGTGTTCGTATTCGTAATACATCCAGTCTTTAAATATAATGTACAAGCGATGATCAGACGTAAATTGAATCATTCATTTTGTAAAGCGAAAAATAGCAAATTGATTTTGAAATAAACGTTTGATACGAAAAATGAATTCGGCTTGATATGATATTAAGAAACTATACTATAACGTACGAACAATCATTACTACAACTAACGGTGTCTCCCCTTCTTTTTTGGGGAAAAAAAACAGTACTCTTTCTAATTTTTTAAATAGAACGCAGACAACAGGACGGTCAAGACTCTCAGGAACTTGATTAAATTGCTTTAGAAATTCATTTTTATTATTATTATTTTTTTTTTTATTGAAGTCAAAATAATAAAGATTTAATATTTTATTTCGATTGATTTCGCTCAGTATACTAATGCGATAATACGTTTATTGTCTATGCAATCAATTGTAAAAGTGTAATATTCTATGGTTTAAAAATATAATACAGTTAACCGTTTCCGGCCGGCCGAAAGGTAACCCCTCTTGGCTCTTATTCTACCGAACCTCACAATGTTCATCGCGGGATGAAAATGATTATGATCATCCATAAATACATTTTTGAAATGCAAGATATCGCTAGAAGTTTTTTTTTTACGAAACGCTCTTATGAAATCTTTACCTAGGTCCTCCTTCGAATTATTTTCCAATTCAGCCACCGAGGTTAGGTTAAGTCGACCTAGCCGACACGATAGCGAAAAATGTCGCAGCCTATAGACCGCTAAATAAAAACACTGTGTTCGGAAAAATTGTTTTTTATTTTTTTAATTTCAATACAAAATCCGCGGCGTCCGGCCGCCGGTATTGCCGCGTACCGCGCCGGCGCCGTCGCCGCCTTTCGCGTCCGACGGCCCGCCGGAACGGTCATCGCGTCCACGGACCTGTCAACGGGAATCGCGACGCGTGGGCGGCCCCGCGCTCCTGCGCGCGACGTTCCTGCGTCTGCGCCAGGCGGCCGCGCGGTCGTCGCGTCCGGCCACCGGTCTGGCGTACGGCTTGGCCACCGTCGCCGCAACCGCCGCCGCCGCCGCAGCCACCTCCTCACGGTCACGCGCCGCCGGAGCGGCCACCCCGTCGTCGAACCGTAATTCCGCCATGTACGCCGAGAGTGCGTCCACGGACGCGGCCGCGGCAGTCGCCTCCGCCGCGGCCACGACCGCCGGGGGCTCGCGGTGCGAGGGTGGCCCTGCACTCCTGCGTGCGACGTTCCTGCCTTTTCGCCAGGCTGCCGTACGCCAGCCGAAGTGCGCCGCGCGGTCGTCGCGTCCTCCGGCCGCCGGTCTGGCGTACGGCTTGTTGGCCGCCGCCGCCGCCGCCATCTTGCGTCGGGTGACGCGTTCCGGACCGACCGCCGATGTCGTCCGCCGCTGATCAAACCAGCCAAAAAACGACTCCGTCGTCGTCGTCGTCGTCGTCGTTGACGTCGTCGTCGACGCCATATCGTCGTCCGTTTTTCTAGTCGTTTTCAAGACGAACCGAAAAAAAAACGCTTTGTCGTGCTACGAGCGAGTACAGTTACAGCTCGTTGTTGCTCCAACAAACTCTTCACGTGGAATGATCGATCGAACGCGACGACAACGACGCGGCAATCACGGCGCGTTGACGACGGTCGCGTGGCGACCGAATGCATGCCGTGCGGCTTGTATAATATCCGAGATGTATTTCTACTCTTTTTTTGGTCAACGACGGTCCAGACCGATGTGTATTTTGATCCGCGTAAAACGGTTTGGTCCGGTCCGGTCCGTCTTCGATTTCAGTTCGACACAAGTTCCGATGACAAAGTCGCCGTCTAGTCTGGTCATCATATCAACGCGTATAACGCAATATAATAATAATAATATGTATAATTATGCATACTGTAATGTATTTGCACACGTTCGTTTAATACATAAATAAATTGTCACGGGGAAAATTCAAACGTGACAGAAAACGCAAAAAATACTCGAAACGTGATCCTTGCCGATACTCAGAGTTTTGTAAGTTTTGTTATGATCGTTGTTATCCACGTTCTAAAAAAAAAAAAAAAATTAAACGGTATTGCGAGAAATATACGAGTGAGATTTAACCTACCGCACTTATCGACCTATCAAGAAATCCGATACGCTAAAACACTAAACGCACGAGTCCACGACTCGTCGCCGCGACACATCCAGCCCCGTTCCATCGTACGTCAATGTACCAGAGCCCCTTCGCCAAAATCAAATATTTCCGATTCGACGTCTGGTTTCCAATACGAGTTTAAAACTTTTTTGAACCCCTCGGTGAATTCTTCTCTCGCTGTTCTCTAGAATAAATGTAATCCGCAATATTGTAAGCGTAATAAACATTTTATACATTTACGAACCAATCGATTAGCTGCAGTTTCAGTTACGTCAATTAACTTTAATCGTCTGTCAGGTATGACTTCAAATAATATCACATAATCGTATTATTGATATTATATGACTACCGTATTAGCTTTTGAAGAAATCCAAAAAGAAAATGACCAACTACAATGCTTAGAAACATGTAGTATAGATCCGTAACCCCTGCAATTCCACGGCACCCATGGCTCATTAAGCAGCCTCCAGACAGGTCTCATATCGTCCGATTTGCCAGGCTCAGACTCAGTCACAATTTACTTGCTGCACATGCCTTTCGCTTCGACTTGAACGACTCCGCTTTGTGCACTCGTCATGCAGCAGAACAAACTATTTGCGACTTCTCTCACATTCTCGCCAATTGCCCATCACTCTCTAGTTCCTGATCAAAATTACTTTGCTTTTTACATAATAACAATATCATGTCATTAGAACCAACAATTATTATTAATTCCTTTTCAAGAGTCATTCTTATTACTGTATTGCAATTTTTCGAAAAATTCTGGATTCCTAATTTGATTATATTGTTTTAAATTTACTCGACCGTTTGTTCAAACTATTTTTTTCCTTTTTATTTTGTTATTGTAGGTTGCAGCTTTTTTTCAGTAGCATTTTTAGTTATAATTTAGGTAGCTTTATCAAAAAAAAAAAAAGCATTTATAATTTTCGTCGTGGATTTCGTATTAAGTGAAGTGTTCGAATCGCGTCGTGGTAATATAAATGTATAAGTATAAACAATTTTAAGTTTACAAAAACTCGGAGTACAAAAGACTTTGACGTGTATTTTCGTTGTACGAACAAAAAATGCAAAGCTATTGCTATTTAAAACCAACAATGTACTCGAGTGATACGGTTTATAAATGATCATACTGATCATAACGAATACACGACAAATAGAATAAAAAAAAGAACTACACATACGACCAAATAAGATTATAAGACGAGAGCTTTTGTTTGCGCAAACTAGTTGTCTTTTTGGTGTTTGTACGCAAACCAGGACCGCCCTTGGAAATTCTAGTCCGGCGTGTTATAGGCGTATAATATACAGGTACGTTTTCCTTTCGGGGTTATCGTGTGCCGGCGCGTGCAGACCGGGTCGCGTACGAACGCGATACGCCAATGATTCTCGCGCGGCCTATCGGCTGTAACGCCGACAAAAATAAATGTAAAAAAAAAAATTAAAAAAAAATAATGATGATAATAATAATAATAATAATCATAAATAAATCAAAAGCTCCATCAACGTCTCGAACCCCGTCCATTAAAACGCATTTGCGTTTTGTTTCACTTTTTTTTTCTTTTTTTTATTATTGTTATTGTTATTATTATTATTATTATGTTGCCGCCGTACACCCGCGGACATGTTTTCGCCCCGGCAAATTGAGTACATTATCGTTAGCGTCGGCTGACGGCGGTTTTCGTGTACACGCCCTGTTTTGATAATGCCCCGCACGTAATCCGACGGTCTGCGACCACCGTCCTCGGAACGTGGTGGAAAAAAAACAACAAAAACAACAACAAACCGTATAACGCCGCGTTCGAGTGTTTACGAACGAGCGGAAGAGGGCGAACGAACGGGCCGTCGATAGACAGAAACACGTCCCGCGCCGTTTTCCAACGGTAAATCGCTGTCGACAGGATAGTAACGGGGCGTGAGAATAGAGAGAACGGCGGAAAAAAAAATAAAATAACCCGTCGTAGCACACTCGGCTCACGTGACTTAAATTTTCGAAACGACCGACACGCGAGAACTCGATTATTTTCCCTCCGGATAAAAAGTATGTTTTGAACGATATGTTACGTTTTCACGGACAGAGTTGTTTTTTTTTTTTTTTTTTTTTAATTCGTTCATTAAATTATTTTCAGAAGTATATTTGACTTAAACAACTTTAGAATTCAATTTGTTTTTTAATTACGGCGTATTAAGTTTTCAATGACATTCGTTTATTATTAATACACTTGTTTAATTATCTTCTGTAGAATTCCTTCCGGCTTCTAAACTTTGAGATTCAATTTATTTTTTAATTAAGTTGTAGTGACATTTAAATGTCATACAGTATATTATGTTTTTCTATATTTTAATTCTACAACTCGTATTTATTTAAATTCGCAAACTTTTCTTCACACTACCGTCATATTACCTCGATTTTTTGTCCGGATGTTTGTAACGTTTCCATCAGACAAAATATTTTGTTTAGAGAATCACCGGGATCGTTAGGTGGTACGATGTTTTTAAAAACGGAACGTCCAAAATGTAGTGATTTAAGGTGGTTAATCTCGTATGTCGTTATTATCATTAAGTCTTTAAAATTATAATACATTAATTAATATTTTAGTTTGAAATCATCGTCGATTATGAAAATAAATCGATAACATTATGGAAATGTTTGACTTTAGAAAATATTTCACTGAAGATTCTTGAAATAATTTGAGTGTGGAATGTAAGAAAGTCATAAAAGTCATTATTTATCTGTTGCAACTAAACCTCTGGTGCTGCTGCGCTAAAATCACTGCTGACGATATCGGTCAAACTATAAAATTAATAACATAATAATATGATAAATAAAAAACGATCTCTGTTGGATGTATCATTCATGGCCGATTCGTTAAGACTGATGTATAACATGTACATACGATACCTGTAGTAAAAAAAAAGAAGATTAGAAAGCGAGTTATTAATTATAATATTACTAATTATAAAGTTTATCGAATGTTTTAACTATAGGTATACCGTATAGTAAATGGTCGTTTAATAAAATAAACTTTTTCCTGAAACAATGATTTCTGCTCATATCACGTCCAATTAAGTGGGAAATTAAAACCACACGAATGCCGGTGTTCGTAAAGTATCTGTCTACTCGTACGTTTCAATCAAGACCTGGAAACACATTTTCAAAATCGAATTCGTACGAATCGTAAAACTATATAACGTAATGTCGAAGTGGTATTACATCAATGATTTAAAATTAGGGTTTCTCTTGCGTGTGAGATTTTTGTGAACTTGAAATTCAATGATGTTTTTGGTCATTCAATATAGGATCTTTTATGGTTTTATTTCCGAACGAACTTGAACAGTCAGAGCGGATTAAATCACGTAATGATCTTGAAATTATTTTTATTGGACTTATTTTTTAACCACATTTTTTTTACATATATATATATATATATATATATATATATATATATATATATATATATATATATTTCGTATGAGTTATACTCTATTTTTTTTTATTTTTATAAAAATAGACCAAAACAAATTAAAGCATTTAAAGCAGTCAATTTGTGTGTAGTTATTATATCTCATTTTAATTTAAAATATTTTTATATCGCATTTTACACCATTGTGTTAATTTTTAATGGGTGTTGGTAAATTTTTTTTTTTGTAGATCTGATTCAAAATTCAGTTTTTTTAATACGTATCTATTTTGTATAATACGTGTTTCAGTTATTAAAAATTAAATTCTCTAATCGAACGTTTAGTGGACACTAATTTCCCGTTAGTAATTGGTTATAGGTTGTTTTTTTGATCGGGGTCGAATCATTAAAAAAAAAAACCAACAACAGATTCAAAATTATAAATTAAATAGTACACAATTAAATTTAATAATTAACACCGATAATTAACACGGAACAATGTTGAAACGGTCGATTAATACGAAGCGAAAACAAAATGTCTGCCTAGCGTAATAGTTGAATATCATTACGTATATTATCCATATAGCCTATTTTAATATTTAACGGGAAACGTAGTGAAATTCGTCATTTTTAATTGGTCTGTTTTAGTGATCATGACTAAAGCTATTATGCTAATATTTATAATATTCGATTCGATTTCGTAATTTGATAGTTATCCGCTATTAATAACCTATTATCGTATCAAATTGCATGGCACAATTTATTACGGTAAAATATTTAAATAATTGAATTTGAAATTAGTAACACTGCACGTTATCGACTAGTCACGTTCGTTCGACTCGCGCATGTTTCGTTTCGTAACAATATTATAAAATTATATTCGCGCATCATAACTCGCGCGTCCCGCAGTATAATACGGCCGGTCTCTTGTTAGTTTGTGCGTATATTTCGTTCTCCTGGTTCACATTATATTGTATTTATTTATTTATTTATTTATATTTATATACGCCATACAGCTTTTACAATTTTAATAATGATACAATATTAAATAGTGATAGGTACAATTATGTAGTGTATACAATTAAATGGATAATGATTAACAGTTTTAGAGAAATTGACAAAAATGAAGAGAATAACAATTTATCTATAAAAAAGAGAAGGAGTATTTGTACGCGGGTTTTATTTTTAAGCTCGCCGCGCTTCGAGAGTGTACTTTTTGGCCGTGCCGACGATTTAAATCGATTCAATGTCACCCAAACAGTCAATATACTAAGTACTAACAACTTGACGGTTACGCGAACGAAAACAATTAAGTCCGAGCACATAGCATTAAACGAGTATATAACGAATTTTACGGCCGTGGCAAACACGCCGTTTTCGATTTCGCCCTATATTCATACTCATCTATTTCGAGCACTCTCTTTTGTCCACCGCCGCCGCGGTGAGAGTAATGAGACGAGGTTTTTGTGTTAAAGGTTGCCGTTTCCCCTACATATATTTGCATCAAAAGTCACCGGTACAATTGGAAACCGAAAAAAACGGACAATAGAAAATGTACGCCCGACTCACCAACATGTTCTGTAAAATTAAAACTTTTTATGGTATTTTTTTCTTTCTTTCTTTCTTTCCATGCGTGTACTGCATGTATATATTATGTATAGTCAGTTGAAAGTTTAAAATGAAACCTTCTTGCCGTTTAGTCGGCAAAAAGTTTTAAATATTTACAACAAAAATGTATCTAATTTTCAAAAATTACTCTACGATTAAAAATATGATCACTAACATTGTACATATTTTATACCCGGTGTATGGCATTTTACAACATTATTGTTTTTTGATATTTATCGATTTCGGTAATTTAAGAACTTTGGAATTTATATTTTCATCGAAATTAAAACAGATACCGATTTTCAGAAGTTTTGTAAATTTAAGCCAGAAATAAAAAAAAACGATTTTTTTTTTTTATTTACAAAATTTAACCTATTATATAATTTATAATATATTATTATTGTTCAAAGTCTTAAATAGTGGATTTTTTTTTTTTTTTTTTTTTTTTTTTTTTAATATTCTAGATTCTAGATAAAATAACTTTGATATGACAAAAAAATGATACGCATCCTCACGACCCTCTCAACCGCCGCTCGTCTTCAGAACACTTCGTAACAGTCGCTCTCTCTGCGGCATCGTCGGCCAACGGCTACGAAACTAACCCCATCGTTGTGATACGGTTTTAGAGTGCACGTGCGATGCGACGCCGAAAATTACATCATTCGTTGTGATCATCCAGAGTCCAATATCGATTTAAAATGTGTTCTTATTATCGTCTATAAATCATGCTTGAAATACGAATTATCGATTTCCAAAAAAAAAAACAGGGTAGTGCATTGTGGCGGCACACTGTACTATTTCATAGAACAGTGGTGGCCAAAGTTTTTTTACCACGGGCCATCAAAAAAAAAAAAAAAAATTCGGGCCTGTAATTTGAAATTTTCCCTTAAACTCTAAATTAATTTAGATATATGTAATTATACGTTTAACGGAAATAAGATAAGATACGATAACGTTATTTACGTATATTATTAAATGGCGTTTTAACGACAAAAACGCTACGGCACGGCGAAACGGGATTAAATATTATTATGATTTATGAAGAATGCATACTGTATTTTAGATTCTGAACGAAGTGAAGAATGTATTGATTTTACTATGATGTGTGTTTTTTTTTTTTTTTTTTTTTTTTTGTTTTTTTTTTTTTTTTTTTTGTTTTTGTGTCTGTGTACACCATAACTACTCGAAATAATGCTTCAATTTTGAACTTCAGGGTATGTTTTCGGTGGCAAAACGAATATCGGAGGTACCTTAGAGAGGTCACAAGTGAAAATTCCCAAAAGTTTTCAAATGCCACGGGAAAAACAAACAAAAAATGAGGAAAAAACGGTACTTTTTGTGCAAAACCCGTTTTCGACGAAATCGATTTTTTTATTTAGCCGTTACTCAAAAACCAAAAATTGTAGATACTTGAAATTTTCACCAAATGTTTATATTGAAATCATCTATACGTGGTAAAATTTTTGAACACTTTTGACTTTTATTGAGCTAATTATAGACAATTGAAATTTTCAATTTTTTTAAGTATTTTTTTTTAAAATAACGATAAAATTTTTTTTTTTTGCCAGAAAATCTTGAAAATTTAATACAAGGTTTCTTATAAGTTGTTCCATAACTGATAAAAAAAAATCCAAAATCGTAAGTCACAATTTTTTTTTATAAGTGCTCAAAGTTCCAATTTATACGAAATATGTAAAAATTGCGAAAATTTGCAAATAATTTTGTTGTTGAAAAATCGTAAAATTTTTTTCTTTTATAACTAAGTTTTGAAAATTTGGTACAAGGTTTTTCATTAGTTTTTCTTCAATTATCTGCAAAAAAAACTCTACCGGATTCAGACAAAAAAATTTTATGAGTGTTTGAAATTTAAATTTTTACAAAAACACGTTAAACAACGGTTTAGCCTCAAACGATTTTTGGTAATTGTTTTTTTTTTCAAAAAGTATAAGTTGTAGAAACTTGAAAATTTTATCAGTTGTTTATATTGGCATTTTCTTTATATAATTTTATTTTCAAAAGATTTCACTCATTTTTAATCAATTTATAGGCATTTGAAATATTCGATTTTTTTTATTTTTTTTTTTATAAATGTTGATAAAAAAAATGTAGCTCGGACGAAATACTTGAAAATTTAATAGAAGGGTCCACATAAGTTGTTCTAACTCCCATTCAAAAATTATAAAAATACATAGGCACAAAATTTTTTTATAAGCGTTTATAAGTGCTAATATTGACAAAATTCGTCAAAATCATGTATATTTGCTATGTATTTTGCAGTTGAAAATTCATAAAATTTTAAGTATTCAAAACTAAGAATTGTAAATTCGGTACAAAGTTTGACATACGTTTTCCTTCAATTATCTGTAAAAAAATTTGCACTGGAATAAAATCAAAAATATTTATGAGTGTTTGAAATTACAATTTTTTCACATAATCGCGTAAAATAACAATTTAGGCATCATTGATTTTTGATATTTGTTCTTATTCAAAAAGTATAGGTCGTAGAAACTTAAAACTTTTACAAAATGTTTAAATAGGCATTTTCTTTACATAGTTGTATTTTCAAAATATTTCGTTTATTTTTTAGCTATTTATAGGCATTTGAATAATTCGATTTTTCTTAGATTTTTTTTTATAAAAGTCGATAACAATTTTTTGGCCCTACCAAATCGCTTGAAAATTTAATAGAAGGTTTTGAATAAGTTGATCTAAGAGTGATTCAAAAATTATTCAAATACATAGGCACAATTTTTTTTTATAAGCAGTTGAAGTTCAAAAATCGACAAAATTTGTCAAAATCACGAATATTTGCAAATTATTTTGTAGTTGAAAATGTATAAAAATTTTTGTATTCAAAGATAAGAAATGAAAATATTATGTAATATCACAGCTGATAAAGATAATTAAATAGATTAAGTTTATTATAATATAATCAGTAGCTGACAGCTGTTCTATACAAAATATTGGTAGATTGTAAACACAAGGTGTATAACGTACCTTTACATGGTTGAATAGAACGTTACTAACTTCCAATTTCCAGTTATTTTAATGTGTGTATCAGTTCCATAAACATGCGGATTTTATATATTATTATTAATTATTAATATTTAAATAGACGTAGCCACGGAGCATTCAGCATATATGGACGGCGGGGTCGGGTGGTGCCGTCACGATAGTGCATTTAGGCAAATAATATGGTATTTACCTACGCCCTATCTATGCACATCCTGGTTTGTCCAATGCTCACGAGCAGAAGTCACATGAATAGACAAATGTAAATTTAACCCAATCTAGGATATTAAAATAAAATATATATTACAATTTAAGGCTGACATCTTCATCTTCGTTCAGAATCGTTTTTTTTTTTATAATATAAAATAATTCCAAAATCTATCCAATAATGCCTAATCTAGCAATGCATCTCGTGTATCCCACCCAACTACTGTATCCTGTACTTAACTTACAATGATTTATCATTGCATTCAAATGTAAAGTACCATACAACTAAACTATCGTAAACCAGGTGATCCCATGATAGAAAGTGCTATACACTCCTCACCATTATCTTGTCCGAGGAGCGAAGCGACGAAGGACGAACTTCCACCACCATTATCTTATCGGCTTTTTTAATTTTTAAATTCTTGTTCAACGTAAAATATGTGAAATTCCATAGATACGCAAATAATATTGTTGTAACGTAGAATACTTACGCGGGCCAGACATTAAATGATGGTGGGCCGGAATCGGACCGTGGGCCGTAGTTTGGCCATCGCTGTGACACGGAAAATAGTCTACGGAAAAATCGACGCACCAAACTTTGCTTAGTATTCGGTGCGCATATCCTGCCATGTTATATTTCCCAACACCCACACACTCGGTCACATAAATATTAAATTGTGTACGCGACCCGAAGCAAGCGTTAAAAATAATGAACCGCCATTTTGGTTTCCGTCACTTTTTTTTTTCTAAAATATTACGAACATAACACTCGAGAATTTTTAAGGACAATAATTTTTTTTATTTTTCTTATTTTTTTTTATTTGGCTCGCGACACCGGTGAATGCAGATTATTATTGTTCCGAGCCGTGGCGGCGTCCCGTCACTCGAATCGTATCACCCCCTACCCGCACGGGCCCGTGTCGTGTTTTAGAGAGAAAAAATAAAGAAACGACGAGGAAAACACCCGAAAACAAATAAGTACGAAATCCTCATACGTGACTTCATTCGAGAAATTATGTTGATATCCCATACGGTGCACCGGCGCGGCGGCGGCGTTATTATGGACAAATTATGCTCGTACGTGCCTCGCGGCTAACGTTACTCCAGGGCGACTGTGGCTCTAAAAACATCGCGTATGCGGTTCTCGCCGGCTGTCGAAATAATTCCTCGCCGCCTCTTTAAACCGTCAAGTCGATTCTTGGATATTATATTATAGCACAACGAACGCGCGTATTATCATTACAATATGTTCCGAGAACACATTATAACGGGTGAAGTTCGACGTTTGTTTTTGTATTCGCAAAACGATCCGTCGATCGCGATTTATTCATTTTTCGAAGGAAAAATAATAATTTTTATTTTATTAATCAATAATTTTGTAAATTTTTATATATCGAAATTAAAAAAAGGACATTTTCGAATTTCATTTGCGTCAAATAATCACACCGTCGTCGGCAAGTTTCGTATTGCGAAATTCACCGCTTTAGATCGTCAAATCCGAATGTACAAAGCGCATTCAAAAAACGCGACCATATTATTATAAATATTAATAAGGTCGGGACTGCCTTGTGAAGTTAATACGTACTAGATTATAAATCTTTTTTCACGTGTATACACTCCGAAGCACGCATGATAATAATTATGAAGTATTGAAACTTTTGTCGTGAAGTTATCATTTATTATTAATTCGTCGAAATGATAAATTATTAATAATTAAATACTTAAGCGAGCCGTATGACGGTACGAATTCTAGATAATAAGTTTATACAAACGTTTTCATCACACTAAAATATAAAAACCAACGCGTGGCGTTTTTTCGCATAGGTATATTATGCGAATGGATGTATTATTAAATCTCGTACGTAAAAGCTTGAAACGCTGAATTTATTTCGTTGTAAATGTAGAATGTATTCAAGAACGATAATTGTTTTCCAATTCGTCAACAACGGATTACTATTATTTGTGTAAAACATTTTTATCCGTCACTATCATTACTATGTACTAAGATCATGTGCAACGAAAGAATAACCAAAAAAAATAAAAAAATTTAACCTACTTTTTTTTTGTTTCGTCCAGAATATAATCTTTTTTCGTGAACAGTAAATAATATTCATGTCTTCGGTTTAAGTAAATTAAGTGTATATCAGTTGATTCATATTTTAATTATGAGCTCAATATTATAATAACAAACAATTTCGGTCGGAAGGAGAATAATCTCCGATCACATTTACATTTTTGATCCTTGTTTCAATTCGAAAAACCATTAACTTAATACGGAGTACGAACAATGTAACATTTAACT
The DNA here is from genome assembly GCA_027580255.1 of Therioaphis trifolii. Lineage (NCBI taxonomy): Eukaryota > Metazoa > Arthropoda > Insecta > Hemiptera > Aphididae > Therioaphis > Therioaphis trifolii. Next base: position 31,218,724 of record CM050410.1, on the reverse strand, counting down.
CAATATTATCTTAAAGACAGTGTCGAGTACACTTATTATTTTTACGTTTTTTATGTGTATGACATTTAAATAGCGTTCATTGTGAATACTGATAACAGATCACGTACTTATATATTTACGGTAATTGTTTTTTGACGTGAACGCGTTAAACACGTTCCACCGTTAAAAGAATATAAAACCAATTCGAAAACAATTTTTGAATATTTCTGTTTCAATTAGTCGTTCACACCCTTCTGAATTGAAGGCCTTCAAAAGCGTACCCTGCAAAATATCACAAAACATTTTTCCGTGTCAAATATTTGTATCGTTTACCGGTGAATTCGAATAGTAACTATTCAAACTAAACTTTTACCGGATCAACAACCGTTAAAAACAATCATTATTGACAATGGCCTTTCAAATTACCCGGTTAAATATTCGAGTTCGTATCGTATAATCATCATACATTTTTCGTGGAAAAAAAATTAGTTATGATAATACTAACACGTCATAAGTATTCAGTATTCACCAGGGACTAGAACCTATTGAGTTTTTCGGTTACGGTTTCGGTTTTCTAAAAAATGTAAGGGTTATAGAACCGGTTAGTACCGGTACTGAAAAATATCGGTAAAAAATAAAATTAGTATAATAAATAAGTGAAACATATAAATAGGTGAAACTTTAATTACATGTCCGTATTATTATTACTATATTTTTACCCGATTGAAGGTGTATTTGTATTATCTCAAAACAAGAAATTGATATAAATTACTGCATTAATATATATACGTTGTTTTTAGTTGGCCAGAGTCGAAAACAAAAATTATGTGTTTAATAATATTTATGCATTAAAATTTAAAAAAAAACAAAAAAAAAACATCAAAAAATGTATCTTATATTTTTCTGTACTCATCGACAAATAGTCATTATTTCTAACCGAAATCAACCCTTTTAAAATTAAGGTTCTAGTTAAGGTTACGGTTTTTAATTTTTTGAAATAATGGTTTCGGTTCCGGTCCCGGTTCCTACATTTTTAAGGTTAACCGGTTCCAGAACCGGTTCTTTTCGGTTCCGGTTCTGGTCCCTGGTATTCACATCAGAATTATTGTATACCATATTTACGTTATCGCGTCGAACTAGCGACTATTGAACAACACGTAATATTATTGTCATAAACGTTTTCGTACGTTCAATCTGTGTGTTTTTTTTTTATCGTTTCGACCGATTTGTTCGTCACGAGTGGTTTTCCGCTCGTTTTTTATCACGTTCGAACCACGTCGCCATTAGGCACGATTTATTTGAACTCTGTTCAGCCGACAACCCCGGGAACGTTACGGATATTAATGGATCTCGTTCACGATTCGATTTCCATTCGTCCGGCTGACCGAACGCGCGCGCGCCCGGCACGGACCGACAGAAGGAGACGTTTTCCCCGGAGCGTGCGGGCAGTGCGTATGTGGGTGGTAGGGGAGGGCGTCGCTCCGTTCGGCGTGAGGACCGCGTCGCGTTTGTTCGACACACCTACTGTCGACGGTTGCCATACGTCCCCCGGTTTGGCCGGGACAGCACCGGTTTAGAGTATAACGTCCCAGTGTCCCGACAATGTGTTTCGGGACAGCGTATAGTCCCGGAAATATGTGACTTCGATAATTCATGTAAGTCTTTTATCAGACATTTGATGGGAAAAGGTAACGAGTAAGATCCGAGATAATTGTGAACAAATATACAAGATAATAATATAGTTGTTGAAGTTTCTGTATCATTTTTTAGATTCTGAACGGAGTGAAGAATGTATTGATTTTACAATGATGTGTGTTTTTTTTTTTTTATTTATTTTTGTGTCTGTCGACACGATTTGGGGCAGTAAAAATGCTTCGATTGCCTTATATAGCAACTTTTCTGAAAGGAAAGTGAATCTAGTTGGTACTTTGGGGGGTCAAAAGTTAAAAATTTTCAATATTTTTTTATCGCGCCGGGAAAAACCCTTAAAAAATGAGGGAAAAACGGTATATTTTACGCAAAACCAGTTTTCGACAAAATCAAATTTTGTATTTAGCTATAACTCAAAAGCTAATCGATGTAAATACTTGAAATTTTCACCAAATGTTTAGATTAGCGTTCTCTATACACCGTTAAATTTTCAAAGTATTTTGACTTTTATTGAGCTAATTATAGACAATTGAAATTTTCAATTTTTTTAAGTATTTTTTTTTAAAATAACGATAAAATTTTTTTTTTTTGCCAGAAAATCTTGAAATTTTAATACAAGGTTTCTTATAAGTTGTTCCGTAACTGATAAAAAAAAATCCAAAATCGTAAGTCACAATTTTTTTTTTATAAGTGCTCAAAGTTCCAATTTATACGAAATATGTAAAAATTGCGAAAATTTGCAAATAATTTTGTTGTTGAAAAATCGTAAAATTTTTTTCTTTTATAACTAAGTTTTGAAAATTTGGTACAAGGTTTTTCATTAGTTTTTCTTCAATTATCTGCAAAAAAAACTCTACCGGATTCAGACAAAAAAATTTTATGAGTGTTTGAAATTTAAATTTTTACAAAAACACGTTAAACAACGGTTTAGCCTCAAACGATTTTTGCTATTTGTTTTTTTTTCAAAAAGTATAAGTTGTAGAAACTTGAAAATTTTATCAGTTGTTTATATTGGCATTTTCTTTATATAATTTTATTTTCAAAAGATTTCACTCATTTTTAATCAATTTATAGGCATTTGAAATATTCGATTTTTTTTATTTTTTTTTTTTATAAATGTTGATAAAAAAAATGTAGCTCGGACGAAATACTTGAAAATTTAATAGAAGGGTCCACATAAGTTGTTCTAACTCCCATTCAAAAATTATAAAAATACATAGGCACAAAATTTTTTTATAAGCGTTTATAAGTGCTAATATTGACAAAATTCGTCAAAATCATGTATATTTGCTATGTATTTTGTAGGTAAAAATTCATAAAAAATTTTTTATTAGAAGCTAACAATTGAAATTTTAATACAAGGTTGACCATAAGTTCGGCTTACCATAATTGTAAAAAATACGAGGGTAATTCATTGTTATTAATTAATTAAATTGTATTAAAATTTCAATTTCAGGCGTTAAATTACGATTTACTATAAACATATTATTCACTGACAATTCATCTTCGTTCAGAATCGTTTTTTTTTTTTATAATATAAAATAATGTCCTAATCTATCCTATAATGCCTAATCTATCAATACATCTCGTGTATCCCACCCAACTCCTGTATCTCTACTCATCACCATAATCTTGTCCGAGGAGCGGAGCGACGAAGGACGAACTTCCACCACCATTATCTTATCGGCTTTTTTTCTATTAATTAGCTTAGGGCACCGCGGTGCACAGGTTGGGAACCGCTGCCCTAACCTATTGGCTATTGTACACGTGCGTTTGTTTCGTATGGCTCGTACACGAAGATCTCGATTTTGTCCGGCGTACAATTAGACCGCCTCGGTCTCTGACCGTCTGCGCTCTCGCGAAAAACGTGTGAAAATCGCTGCGGCATACACCTGTCCGTCCGCGCGTCACGCGTCTTCCGCAAACCAATATTATATCGACGTCGAACCGTCAATTCCGTACCTACGATAATCCACCGACAACGACGACGGCGCGAAGCCTTTGTCACCGCGGTGTCGAGATTTCGATTTGGCATTTTTTTTGTTTTCACGATATTTAATATTTCAGTGGTTTTATCACAACGACCGACGATTGGATTCCAGAATTTTAAACGCATCGCATCAATAAATCTAACCGCGTTCGGTAGACTTTAAATCGTTTTAAACGACCGAGTGTCATCGATTCGAGTGTCGAGTATTGATATAATCATCACATTAAAAATAAATACGTAAATTAAATAAACAAATATTTTCGTTCAAAGCGTTCTCAGCCAAAACTAATTTAGTAATGGCATTGTAATTTATTAAATGAATTCGAAAAAGTATACCATCAGGCTTTTAGAGTATTGAACGAATGTGAAAATTATTTATAACTATAAGCATTCGAGATTCAGTTTAAAAACTACAACGGCTTTTTTACTAAAATACACGGTGAGAATAACGGGTTTTCATTCCGATGTATAGCGATTCGTATTATCGTTATTGTAATTTTAGTATAATGTGTGACTGTTGAAAAACGAAAAGCGTAAAACACAGATAGGGTTTTTTGGTATTATTTGGCTTAGTATTGTCCGAATCCGTATACGTCCGATCCTTTTGTCGTGACGCAGTGACGCTCGGAGGGGGGGGGGGAATTGCCTCCCCTGAGATTTTTCATGTCAGTCACAAAATTGGAGGTTTTTTTACATGAAGTCGGTCTCACACGACTCGGCCCACTCGGTGACTTTCCGGCAATCATTGTACCATTAATTACGAGTATAATACTATTATGTACCTACTCGTAAATTAAATAGTTGTACTTCACTAGTCACAATTTGTTTGCCCCCCCCCTGAGTGACATATCTGTGGGCGTCCATGTCATGACGTGTCTGTGTTTAATAATTATTGAAATAATAATTATTATTATTAATAAGCATAGTTGTAATCATATCCGCACGCACGACATGAGTTATATTTATACCTAGTTGTATATAACACCATGGTATAAAATATAATATATACTATAAAACGAATACAAACTACTTGGCCGGAATAGAAATTGAGTTTGATAAAAAGTGTCATTGAATTTTGAGACACAATATAAAGTTACATAATATTAATGTAAATACGAATCTCTATTCATCTCGAAAAAAAAAATAATATATATATAAAAATTTCCGAACAAAAACAATTCGTTTGGATAAAAAAAAAAAAAATGGATTGCCTCAAAATATTTCATTGTTGTTATGAGTCAAATCGAATGGTTATTATTATTATTATTATTATTATTATTGTTGTTATATATAACAAGAGCCGGTTATAAATATTAAAAAAGCTGTAAGCTTATCTCATATAAGCAACTCGTAAGTATTTTCGTTTTATACGTGAGATGATGCCGAGTATTTATGTCGGAGCATATAGATTTGTTGGAAAACGATTACGTCCACGCACTGTATATTATGTACGTCATGTATACGCATTTAGTACTTAATGATAAAAAAACAACGCACGACTGGGATGACGAAAAAAAAAATGAAGACAAAAAAGAAAAAAAAAACTTTGTGATACTTTTATTGTGGACGGAAGTTTTTATTTTTTTTTTTTTAGCCTTACTCTTTTGTTGTAAATTTATTAACCGTCTTAGTTCGTTATATATCTTTTAAATTTTTAAGACCGAAAAAAACGGCGAACTCGCTTATTTTTTTCTTTTCGTTGTTGTCGTTGTTTTTGTTTGTAAGCCGTTATTGTTTATTTCACCATTATTATACGACTTCTTGTCACTCGACACGACGCGATAAATACGTTTATCACGTATTTGCAGGTCTCGCGTACGTGTGACATGACAATATTTCACCAAACCGTGCTACATACATACGGGCTGTACCTCTGTAAGTTTTCGGTGTTGTTCGCCAATAAAACACGTGTGCATTAATTTCCGAAAATATTCAAAACCAACGTCGGTCTGGTTCAAGGAAAATATTTTCAAAGGGCCCCTAAATAGCAAAACGTAGATATCGTATTCAAAGACTACCGACTAAAGATACATATTTCTTATCTTTTATTAACGAGGAACTTTAATAATATTAATTAAATTTAATACATAAATTACATTTTTTTTAAATTTTTTTTTTTCATTCTGTAGTGAACCTACACGTATGTATTGACCATGTTGTGCTGATTTACTATACACGGTTTAAATACTGAACGAGGTGTGTACCACGTTCACAACAATGCTCATATAGATCAAATTAATTTAGTATCCAACATACAAATATCATTTTTCTGAGTCAAATATCAACATTTTTACTAAGAAAATAAATTAAACAATTACTAATATAATTTTTGCTATCGGCGTGGTCCCGTGGGGCCTCCATTTTAAGAATAAATTTCAAGGCCCCCGGCGATTGCCGGTTATCTGGGTGGGCCAGACCGGCACTGTTCAAAAAGATATTATTGTGTTTACGAAGAATACCGTGCTCGTGGTGTTCAGAATGATTCTACATTTTTATTTCGATACTAACACATTTTTTTTTTTTTTTACAGGTCGTCTGGGAGATTTACAGCTTTCGGTGAGTTAACACAACTAGAAATAATTTGTGTATGACATGCTCCGTTTTTCATTCAAACGACTACGGAAGTATTAATCACCCTTTGGAATATGGCAAAAGCTTTGATAAATCAATGTGTAATGATTTATCATTCTATTTCATTTTTTCGTCGCGCGTTTACGGAAAGTGATAAAACGAATTGATCCGGTGAACTTAATAACAGATATATTATCGTTTTAATGTATTTTACGATTTTTGTCAACATCAAATGAGGCACTGAGCGCAAAAGTGGCCTATTCCACAAAAACAAAAGTGAGAGGAAATTAGTTTTGAAGATTATAGAAAAACTATTAGTATGTAATTGAAATGTGAATAATTTTAATTTTAATTTTTTTTTTTTTTTTTTTTTTTTGTAGGCCATTTTTAAAATAAATTGTAAATCATTCTAACTGCATTTTTCGAAATAAAAAAAAATCTAAAATGCCTTAAGTTGATGTTGAATAGGCCACTTATACATTTATCGTATAAGTATTTCATCTCTATAAAATGTTGTTTGGGTTAAATTTATAAAAATAATCAACCATGTTTTTACACACTTTTACATACATTTTTCTAAATAAAAATATATCTACAGTGAAATTAATCCTGGTTTGACTCAATATATTATTTTATAATATATTTGTATGACACTTCTTATCTAATTAGTATAAGAAAAAAATCATCATATTAATTACTTCCAAGATTTATTAATTACTGTTTAAAATCGCATAGTTTTTATTATATCTTTAAAATATATTAAAAAACAAAACATTTTGATAAATTTTAATAAAAATATAAAATAACAATAATAAATATGGTTTAAATTCAGACTTATGAATTACTTTTTAAAATAACTGTAAATAGGCCAGTGTTGCATTATCATTATAACAAATATTTTTTCATGCAACAGCGAAAAAGTACTATTGGATTTGCATTCTATTGGAAAAAATATTAACAAAAATAGGTCGATCTTGCGTTTATAAATGTTAACAATTCTAAAAAACAATCCATCATTATCTCATTTTTGAATTTTTGTGGAATAAGCCACTTTTGCACGCAGTGCCTCAAATATACAAACATATACAATATATAACATAAGGTCTTGACGCCCAAGATATTATGTGCACGATGCGTTTTCGCTGTAATAATATAATGTTATAATAATTATGTAATATTCGAACCGACTCAACGCAAGATAAAGTTGATTTTTATTTTCAAATAACTCAACAGTCAACGGTAGGACACTAGAATTACGTATTTTTACGTAATTATTAAATTATGACAGGAATGGACGAGTGAAAAGGATAATATATTAATTGTATTAACTCGATCAATAATTTTGCGATTTCTATTATTCAGATTCGATCCATTTTCAGTCACATGTCTTTCCAATCGGAATAAAACTAAAAGCAAACATTTTAAGAAAAGCTGTTTTGAATGTTTAAAATCAACTAGTTTAAAACCAAATGCGCATACCTAAACTTTTAATGCATTTTGAAAATAATTCCGTGAAAATAAAATTCGAAAAATCTTTATTATTATTCGACGAAAAAGTAAAAAGTTCTTGGTTCACAAAGAAGTTTCTTTTTCTCGAGGTATTTTTATTTATTTATTTTTTGTTTTTTCAGGGTCAGTAAAACTGTTCGTATGTTTGTTTATTTCTTGCTCAATGGTATAGATATATTATAAGTTCGAACTATTTACGGTAAATCAAAATAAGCGAACTGACCTTAGTCTCGAAAAATAAATCTAATTCATAAAAAAAAAAAAACCCCCGATGGATTTATTGTCACCTAACCATCTAAAAACGTTCTGTAAAACAAACATAAATCGTACATATTATAAATACATTAAAACGTCATAAGTATTACGATATTGTATTTAATAACACAGAAGATTCTATTTCTAAATGGTCTCCCTCCAGTTTCCTCTGCGATTTTATCATGTTATTTTTGTAGATATTCCTTATTGTGTATACTTATAGCACGGACCGTTAATGTTATTAAAGAAAAAAAAAGGAGATATTAAATAATAAATCAAACATAACTAATTTCGTTTCAGTTATATTTACTAAAACAATGACGATAATATACGTTTACATTTAAATTCGTATAATTTTACGTTTTTGTATTAAAACGTCTCGTTTTTTATTTACATTGTTCATTCTTCTTTTTAACTCAATATTTGATACCTACGTCAAGAAAATATTTATTCGTGGTTTTTCGTTATCGCGACCACAAAAATTTTAAAATAACATTAACACCTCTGTACACTGAGTTCGGCTTATAGTTTTCGTTCAAATGTAATCAATAAGCATTGTTGTAATATTATTTTTCACGCAATATTACACTGCTGCTTTTCGTTGAAAATAGCCAAATTCCAGTTTATTTAGCATAATATATATATTTTTTAAACCTATTTGTTATTTAAACGACACACATATAAATATATTTCTTTCTTTATAGTTTAAAAAAAATATCAGTTTTTAGTTTAAATACTATGCTCTATAACCAATGCGAGTACATCTTCAATTTGTACCACCGATAATAACACTGAGTTATGTTATCTATGTGTGTCCCAAATGAAAAACGATAAATGAAGTATTGAAATTAGAGAAAAAAATATCGTAATTATTTTTGGTGTCTTTTTGAATTGTAAAATGAATAATTATTTAAAAAAAAAAAAAAAAAAATGTTATGTCATCTATTCAATTATATTGAATCGTATTAGTATGCGTATTTTTTTTTCGAAATACTTAAATATTTAAATGGATTTTCGAAAACAATTATTTAAGTCCTATTTTAAACATAATATAATATATTATATTAAAGACGTGTCGAGCGAAAATGGTTCAATACGTTTTAAATGAGTTCTTTACTACAAAGTACGAATAATTAAAAACGAGCCGTACTCACTTGTTTAACGTTTACAAACAATAGTCGGCATTTAGGTACGAGGCGAGACGTTGTCGTATCATGGACAACGATCGTGAAAAAATGAAACGTTCGTCCGGTGCACCTATGATCTACGTGCACGCGTCGCGTCAAGATAAATACAGCACGAAAGTCAAAAACGATAGTTGGGTTTGATCGTTGTTCGTCATAATGTATTTTTTTTTTATTTTTTATTGTTTTTTATTTTTCTCACTCGTGCATTGATAGTTTAATAATAACTGTCGATGCGAGTAGATGCGAAAATATGGAAGGTAGGTGACTTTTCCCGGTCAACCGCTTTGAAAAGACTAGTTTTCTGCCCACGGCCGGAAAAGACGGCTTTTCGGACCGCCGCCGTGCTCGGAAAACGAAAATTACCTAACTGTCCGCAGAGTGCGCATACGCGTGCGCTTTTCGCCTGATGTACGAGTGTTTTAAATAACAACAACGCAACCGTAATAACGCGTGCAATATTAATATACACAACTAACGCGTGTCGATGTCAAACACAGTCGATTATACGACGTGATACGATAATAATATTACTTATCGTGTTCGTACGTCGTGTACTTTTGCCAATCGCGGTTATCCGTTTCGTTTTACGACTATGGTTTTACGACGGTAAACGTGGCTTTTTATCGATTTTTTTTTTCACGAGGTGTTCGTACATTAGTCAAAAGTGATGAATCGACACGTTTAAAAATAACCCAGCTAATATCACACCGCGACGAAAACGTCACACCGTTGGCGAACGATTCAAAATCGATACCGTAACGGGCGCCGTTTTGTGCGATTTAAGATAACGACGATATTGCGAAGGGGGGTCAACAAAACGCGTTTGACATCACGGTGGTTTTCGCCCCCGAGTGATGACGGAACAGTGTTTCGTGTCGGTTATTTTTCGTCGGACTCGAGAACATCGAGCACAGCCCTCTCTTGTGGGTCACTGCGAATACACAATCGAACACGTCGTCGTGTGAACGTACGCTAATTATTGATTTTCGATCCAAAGCGTTTCGAATACCTAGTTGATTTACAACGTCTTTGTGTGACCGTCGTACTACAGATGCGATATTTTCAGAAGCCGCCGCCGGCAAGCGCCTATTGCGTTTTTCCCGTGCCATTCGCCCGTCGTAATAATTTTAATATCGCCGGAGAACACTTATTACGTGCCGGACTCGAAATAATCAAAAACTTCAAAACGTTCTTTTCGACAACCGATATCTGAATAATATTTTTCATACGAAACTTTTATCCGCCAAAAGTTCTTGAATATCAATTCAAATATTTTACTTAAGTATTTATTATTTTATTCCTCTCGCCCTGTTATTTTAATCTAAATTGGAGTTCGGAAAACTTCACGGGTCATAAACTGTTGAAATAAACAGAGTAGGTACCCAGTGTCTGTCGTATATGCAAAGTTCTCGCATTATTTATAAAACTTTCCGACCAATTCTCAAATCGAGTATGTCGTGATTAAATTAAAAAAAAAAAAAAAAAAAAAAAACAGGAAACTCGTAAGTCGCGGAATATTCTGCAAAGAAAAAGCCGAGTACGATTTTTTTCGGAAAAAAACGAAGCGCCGCATAATTATTATTGCATACCGACACCATGCTTGATCGACCAAGTCAGTGGTTCTCAACCGGTGTTATGCGACACGAGCTATGTACCGCGTGACCATTCGGTGTGCCGTGATCGTGGTATACGTGTGTTGCAGGGGTCATCAACTGGCGGACAGTGGACGCATTTTTAACTGACCTTTAAATTCATAAAATTATACACACTTTTTATATTTTTATAAAACAAAAAAAGGACATGTTTCTCATTCCTGTACGTGTGACAGGTTTGAACAAGATTTGCGATTCGAGTGATAATTAAACACGATTTCAAAGAGTTACCGAAAAAAAATAAATGTCTGTTAATTTGTAGAAAAAGTGATTTAAAAAGTGTTTCGGACCGCGAAAAGTTTGACAATTTTCAAAACGGACTTCCACAGAAACTACACCGCGAAATAGTATAGTATTACAATGGGACTTTCCTAGAATTAATTATGATTTTTTACATCCGTACCGTTATGATTTTCCGTCAACGAGGTATGTGCCGCTGCGGAAAATGTGCTGTGAACGTGAAAAAGGTTGAGAACCACTGCCGTATAGCGTCTCCCCGTAATCCGAGAGTAATGTACAGAATGCGTTTCGAAACTATTTCGTCACTCGACGCGTACAGACAACGCACGGCACGTTCGGTCAGGTTATAATCGCGCGTATTATGGCCACATTCCCGGCCATATAATAGGTTTTTTCGCGTTTTGACAGTGTGCTTGAAACACAGGTTCCGTCTTCACGAAGACAACGTTTAGTTGTCCTTCCGCAGCGGTCGCGCACGGCCGCAGTCGCGTACGTTCCGAATGTCAAGGGCGTATTTCTGGGGGGGGGCGATGGGGCGATCGCCCCCCTGGGCCTTTTCAATTTTTTATTTTTTTTTTTACTTTTTTTGCATTGTCTGTATTATATTATAATAATCATTTGAAAAAAATTACGAAATTATTTAAAGTCATAGATTATGATAAAGGTGTGTAATATATTGATAGAAGCGCTCGGAATTTACCCACCTTGTATCGTATCGATTTTATAACGATATAGATACTTTTAGATACACGTTACCTGATACTGAACGTTCGATAATTTTTTTTTTTGTTAAACACGAAATAGTCGTGATATTATAATTGTGGTACACAAATACGTCTTCACAGTTCACGTAGTACACTAGATGCGTGCAAAATAATAGATAGATTTGCAGAACACAAACGATTCAAAAAATTTGTTTTATAGAATAATAAATTTAATTACCATAATTTGTGCTTCATTTAAAAAAAATTTTATTTACTTTTAATCCTAAATATTATAGTTAAATTATTTTTGTTTATTTTTTATTCCTCAACATTCTAGTCTAAAAGTCGCCCCCCCTGAAAATAGGGTCAGGGACGCCCTTGCCGAACGTTAGGTAAAGATGCCCACTCGGCCGTTGTCGAATCGGCACCGCGAAGAATGCCTAAGGTACGTTTTCCCAGCAGCGTCTAAACGCCGTGGCTACTCCTACTTTTACCATATGAAATATCATTATGCCAACTAAAATAAAATAAAAGTCCGTTACAAGTCCTACGTCGGTTCTGCGCATATGCAATGCCACCTACTAAAAGAAGAAGCTGAAGATGATGAATTGCTTATGAATCAAAAAAGAATTCCAATTAATTCGTTATTTTTAACGAGAAAATCCGAAGGTTTTTTTTGAAAAATTTAGTAAAGGACATCTTTCTAATGATGTCAATAAAACTTACGTTTTTCATTTTAAATTACGCTACTTATTTTATTTACGTGAAAATATGATATTATATTTTCCACGGAACAATTCCCGTGAAAAACGGACCTATAATAATTTCGCTTCCTCTTATATTTTAATAATTTTATTATTATTAGTATTATTTCTAGAAAACACACGTCTTGTTTTCGGAAAGTGCGCGCACCGTTTCTAGGTACGAAAGAAAACAATAACGTTTTAATAACCTTTGAGTTTACGAGAGACGAGTTATAGGAGAGCCGATTCGATGGAACGTTTTTGGTAGCAAGTTTGACCGTTCCGAATCATGAATATTGAAGAATGTGCAAGGCATTCGGTGTTTCCGAAAATACCCTAAACGTTTTTAATAATTTGGAAAATAGCTTACTTGAAAGTGAACAAAGAAAAAATTCTTCCTCGAATAGAGAGTGGAAAATAAAATGTAATTTAAACGTTCCGGAACGAGAAGATGATTTAAATGTTATGTCGCATAATTTTTAAAACATTGTCTGGAAAATACTGTGCCGTATTGTGTGTAAGTGAATTCAAATCAAACTAATGAACTCGTTCGTTTTCTTTGAAGAATAATCATAAGAATAGTGAAATAAATTAACGTTCGAACGTTATGACGGAATTATAAAAAAAACTTCGTTATTACCATTGTAGTAAACACCATTGTTCACGAATGGGATTAAAAATCCAACACGTTCTGAGAACGAAAAAAAAAAGTTATTTCAAAACAAGAGATCAAACAAAATATATCAAATCGGAAATCGACTTATTAGAAAAAAAAAAAAAAACTTTCGATCCCATCTCGTTCCGTATAAATCGCTAATCGAACTTTCTCGACGTTTCCTTCGGACTATGCGAAAAAACAACATAACGTGGTTCCTGGTTAAAATAATTGATTCACGATGTAAGTTTAATAATTGCAAATTTATTTCAACCTCCGACGGCCGTGTTCAAACGAATTTATTATGATTAAACACGAATCCAACGTCGCACGGCTAACGCGTGTACACCTTGTCCGTTTGATACGTTTGGACATTGTTATGATAAAACAGCGAATTCTCCTGGTCGTCGCGCACTCGACATCGACATTATTTCCCATTCGTCGTCGACCGATTCGCCGTTCGTTAAAAATCGTCGCAGGTATAACACGCGTTAGTTCTCGGCTAATGGCTGATAATTCACATTTTCAGAGAGAACCCCGTCATAACGTACCGTAAGTCGTAAGACCATATTATACCTACGGGTACCTGTACGCATTTTAAATGTCCCACGGGGGAATTTCAAGTGCGACTATATATATTTATGTATACATAATATATAAAACGTACCGTTTTGAAGACTGTAGTGGCGAGTTCGCGTTTCACTCTCGCCACTTTAAAACGCCGCGTTTTCGCGAAACGCCCCGAACGTTAAGCGTTTGAAAGTTTACATGATTTACCGTAGTACGTTCGAGTCGTCGCGATAATTTCCTTTTTAAACTCTGCTAATTTTTTTTTTTTTTATTTTTGATAAAGGCGTATTTTATCGCGTTTCCCCCCGTTCTTTTCGCGATAATAATCGTTACTAACGCGTTAACGTCTGAAAAAAAAAAACAAAAACAAAAATAAAAATAAATTCTTTCGTGGGAAGTACGCGCGGTCGTCGTATACTACTTACAGACACACGAGAGGAGTATTGCCGTTCGCGTATATACGCACAACAACCCATAAAATATCGTATTACGCAACGCGAAACGTTATACTCGTCGACGTGAGTGTATTGTATGTATCCGTTTTTGTGACGTGCATTCGCCGCACACACACGCACGTATACACAAGCACTCACACACGTATACATAAGCACTTACACACACACACACACACACACACACACACACACACACACACACACACACACACACACACACACACACACACACACACACGTATACACAAGCACTTACACACGTATACACAACCACACAACCACACAACCACACACACACACACACACACACACACACACACACACACACGTATACACAAGCACTTACACACGTATACACAACCACACAACCACACAACCACACACACACACACACACACACACACACACGTATACACAAGCACTTACACACGTATACACAACCACACAACCACACAACCACACACACACACACACACACACACACACACACACAAGCACTTACACACGTATACACAACCACACAACCACACACACACACACACACGCACGTATACACAAGCACTTACACACGTATACACAACCACACACACACACACACACACACACACACACACACACACACACACACACACACGTATACACGTATACACGTATACACGTATACACGACCACACACACACACACACACACACACACACACACACACACACACACACACGACAAATTACGTCGTCGTCGGTTGAATACGGTCGACAAATAAAATTACCGTCGTAACGTTCGTGCGGCCATACCGAATAAACGACGCGATATTCCGCGAGCAATAATTGGTCTCGTACGCGGGCGGAATATCATTTGAACGGTGGCGCAGGGACGCGGGGTCGGCCAGTTCACAGACGGTCTCGGAGTTTTCCTTTTTAAGTCGGCCGCCGCCCGGGTCGAAAACGGAACGAAAACGAAAACGGGGGAGGCGCCTCCGCAGAACGAAAACCGCCGTTGCCGACCGACCGCCGCTAACCGATAAATCTGCCGTCTCTCCGGTCGCCGATCGATTTTCCCCGTCCACAACGGTCTTTCGACCTGATCACGTACTAAAACGCCCGAGAGCGCGTTTCGGCCGACAATCGTTTTTTTGGCACGGTCTCGCCGGACGGACCGACGGAACGCGGAGAGACGTGAAATGGCGCGCCGCGGCCGTCTTCAAACGACGGCGTTGTGTTTAATCGCTCCTCTCGGGTCCGGAAAGTTATGCGTGATTCGCAGTTACACCCGTTTTTGGGAGATCCCTTAAGGAGAGAAAACTTTTTAAAAACCGTTTGTAAATGAACCGATTCGTAAGCGTATGACTTATATATTTTAAAACGTTTCGTTTACAGAAAATTGTTCGCATCGTCGTTAACGTGTAATTATTATAACCGACACTATATTATATTTTGCAAAAAAATAAATAAATAAAAAAAAACATATATACATATATATATATGTGTGGCCGTGCACAGAAAAATAGACCACTTTGCCGCCAAGGTCATTTTTGAGATTTTTATGCCATATGAAAATGGACATTTTAACAAAGAGAATAAAACCTCGTAGAGCCCTGTATGTATCAAACTCGGGTCACAATGGCATTTTGAAAATTATAGTTGAAAAAAACTAATTCCGAGAAAAACGCGTTTTAAAATTTGACTGTTAATTTTGACCATTTTGTAAAACTGCAAGTAAATATCGCATTTAATTGAGTTAAATTATATTTTTTATCATTAATTACGTAAATTCAAGTAAAATAAAACGAAAAACAGCCCTCTAAGTACCGTGGAACAAAAATGAGCATCTACGTCTTTATCCCTTCCACCGCTCACTGCTACATGCGCGTGCTACACTTCGAACGGCTATTGCACGGTGAAAAACACGTAATACGGATTTGGATTCTACAGGGTTGTAACTATGAGAAACCAAAAAAACCTGATTTTTTATATTTTCGGACTTTTTTCGTATTTTTCGCTGTACAGCCGTTTCACCTTTTCGACAAAGTGGTCCCTTTTTCTGTGCAAAATATATATATATATATATATTTTTTTTTTTTTATGAACATTATCGTTTTAAACGTATTCGTTTGTATAATAGAATATAGTATATACTTATGCATAATCTATTTTATAATTATAAAATATTCATAGATTACATCACTAAATATGTGGTATTCAAGAATGTTGTACACGAAGGTTCCCTTAGTGCAGCGCCGGCGGAAGGGCATGGCAAAAAGGACATTTTAGGGGCCTCGCGCCTATCATGGCATTCAATGATTTGTCATCCTAAAATTTTGTTTTTCAATCTAATTAACAAGTATTGTCTATTTTGTGAAAATTTCAATGGTATTTAATATTTAACTTAAATATTTTGTTTCATATGTAGGTACTTATGATAAAATCGTCGATATTATTCACTTCTACGTACCAATAGTGAACAATATTACTTAAAAAAAATCTACAAAAAAATATTTCAGTGCTATTCTATTTACATGATATAAAACCGAAAATGTAAAAAGTAACTATATAGCCCTAACCAAACCGAGTTTTATTTCTAGGGCCAAGTGAAAATATCTGCCCCGGGCCCCGATAAATCTTTCACCGGCACTGCCTCAGTGTATTCCACGGAAAAGTATTTTTGAAAATAAAAAAAATTTCGCTGAAACGGAAATCGTGCGTTTTTCGTTTTTGGCCGACACGAGCACGACCTAAAGGCCGGATTTTCGGGCGCGAAAGCGTTAGGTCCGCGATCGGTTCGACTAGGTTTTCAAAACGTCCACTGGATGGTGGAGGGGGGCACTCGAATGCTCACCGCGACATTATGTTCTCTATTATAGGTTCGTAGGAACGCGGCCGAGAACGTTGTTTTCTCTCGGTCCAAACACGCGTCGTCGTCCCGCGACGAACGTCGTGCGGTCCTTGCGTTTTCGTCGGAAACGAAATACGATTTGACGGATTTTCATTATTTTCAAGCGTGTCGGCGCGGCGGCGTCCGGTTCGCCTCTGATCGACGAACACGCGGACACGGACAAAATACAGGTGCTCGACGATTTGTTCAATTAAAATAATTGCCGTGACCATTGTTCGCGTTAATTAATAAACGGCGAGCGGTGCAGTCCGTGTAGCTTTTAAATTAATTAATTTAGAATGTTTGGACTGTGTGTACTGCGGCGCGCTCGTTGTACAAACCGACGGACGTGTATGCGTTTTTTTTTTCGAAAAAAAAAAAAATAAATAAATAAAAAAAGTATTGCAGGTCGCACACGAAACGAGTCAGAGGCCAAATGAATAAATGCATACGCGTACTCCGTAGTTAGCGGCGCGTACGCGCGTTTACAAATATTGAATTCGCGGGATTAAAATAAATTAATGTGTATAATCGATTTTGGCGGCAAGTGTAACGGTAATAAATCATGCTTCGGTTGATACGCCTCGCGCTCGGCAGATCGGGACGACCGAGCATACTATACATTTTATATATGTATAATATATAATACAACTCTGCGGTCGCGAAACCGCCCCGCACACATTTTTCTAAAAGGTCTATTGTTCCATTGTTTCAACTTCGGGTACGCCAGATATTTCAACGTCTAGCAAAACATCTAGAGTTTGTCGAGTTTCGATCTTCAGAGAAAGGGTTATTTTTTTCCCTTTTTTTTTTGTTTTTCATTATTTTTTTTTAAAATCGATATCTGTCTCCTCGCCGCTCGTCATCACTGCTCCGGGCGACGCGGGCGACAGCGGCTTTTATCGAACACTCTCCGAGATATTTGAATATCGGCATAGAGGGTGGAGGCAAGAGCGTTTCCAGGTGGGTGGATATTCTCGCCGAACAATAGTGTTGTAACTGTTGAAGTTATAATGCACATACGCGTATAATACAACATAAGTATGTGTGTGCGTGTGTGTGTGTGTGTGTGTGTGTGTGTGTGTGTGACATGATACGTCACGGCAGTTTGTGTGCGCAGAAAATACTCGTGAAACTGCATAATTTTATTCTGTGATTGAAAGTTTTTAATTGATTTCCAACCGGAATAGCATTTTATTACTATTCTATACTTGTGTGTGTGTGTGTGTGTGTGTGTGTGTGTGTGTGTGTGTGTGTGTGTGTGTGTGTGTATAATATATAATAATATGTACCCCGCGCGTACGCACGTACACTTGCTAATATACTATTTATACGTTTTCTTTTCTTTAGGTCACTGCGTAAAAATTAATTTTTATGTCGATGATGTTTCTTGGCATGACATCAGTAAGACGTATATATTATAAATATATATATTTTTTTTCAATACGTTATTTATTCGAAACAAAAATGGCAAAAATGTCACGTCCGTTTTGTCGTTCTATGCCATTTATGTTCTTTTTTTTTTTATCTATCATATTAACATTTTTGTATAATATTTCTATGCGCCTGACAGCTAATGTTTATTGGTTATTAAATCTTTAAAAAGACATTTATTTTTTTATTTATTTTTTTTTTTTACGCACGTGTTATTATAGTCATTACCGATAGGTAATTAAAACCACGCGCTTTTTAACTCGACGACGCGTGGAATACGGCCGGTGAATTTATTGATTTTTGATGAAAATATCGATACGATCATGTTCTTAAATTAATTATTGTCACGGACCACGGCACTCGATTATTTGTGCATTAGCGGCATACGTTTCGTTTTTACGAAACAGTCATGCCGATCTCTTTTCACTGCCCGCGTCGCGATGATAATAATGCGTATCCCTAGTACGGTTCCACGTACCGAGCCCGAAATTAATAACGTCCCGGAAACGCCTGTACGAAATCCTGCGGTTCGTACTACGCATTTGCGACGACTGGTACATTATCATCGTACTCGTAATAATACGACGTCCGTATACCAAGGGATGGGAACAGTTCAATCATCCTATACAGTTTTTGATATTTCCAACAGTCGTTCGCTCGAAATTATTTTTATTACTATGGTTATTATTATTATTATTATTATCATCGTATATTTTACTGTTGTTCGGATTCGAGTTTGTGGTGTCGTTATTTTCGCATGGTAGATTTCGCACAGAACGTAACGTTCACTTTGTATTTATCGAAAAATGTCAAACCAATAATAATTGTATAATACATGAAACAATTTGGAAATAAATTAAAGAAACGATTTTATTTGTTTGTTTATTTATTTATTTATTTGTTCATTAAATAAGCGTACGATTCAATTTTTCGTGAAATATGTATTAAATTGTTTTCGATTTGTACTTTATTTTTATAGGTGTATAATATATTATTAAATTGTCTTTATTCCGAGGAGTTAAAAAAAAAAAAAAAAAAAAAAAAAAAAAAAAAACAGAAAACAAACGCGAGAGAAACGCACGCAAATAAAATGAAATATTTAAATTCCGTTTCGTCCGTGTCGTTCCGACGTAAATCTAATGACACGTTTAAACACTCGGGGAAATCGTAGACAATTCGAGTAATTGGTTTTCATTGTCTGTCGACCGTCTTCTAATTAATCGCTTAATTTTTCATTAAAAATACACCGGGGTGCGGCGGGTAAATCAGTGGAATACGATTGAACCCGTCCACCCGCGTCCCGTACACGAGTGTGGATAAATCGCGACAGTTCGGAACACGGCGGTGGCACGTCATGATCCGATAATATACGTACGAGTACAACGTCATAGTGGCACCACGGCTGACGGCTGTGAACGCAAACGAACGCGAATTCGGTAATGATTCGGTCCCACCGTGCAGACTGCAGATTCGTTCGTGTTCGTTCTTCAGCATTCGTCACCATTCACTTGCCTTCGCCCGGAATTTGAGTTTCAAAATACTATTTAGCATTAATTCAACTGTTGTGTGAATAATTATTATAACAGCACACATTGATTTTGAATACTGTTAGTGTTTTTAAAATAAAATTTAATAATAATGTCGTCGAGCGAGGACGATCTTCTAATGGCATGACGTGCTGATTGTCGGAAAATTAGTACGGTCGTTTAACGACCAGGGTTTCTTAAACTATAAAAATAATCACGAATCATCTTTTTTTTAGGAAAGTTTTAAAACTGAAAAGGGAAATTTACAATAATTATTAGTATGTTATTTTAAGAAATTATAATAATATTATTAGATGGAAATGTTCACAGAATACGACATTTAAATGTCCGGGAAAAATTACAACAAATTTAATTAAGCCCGTAAGTTTTAAATCAGTAATAATTTATATTACTGTATGTATTGTAATGTATAATGTAAGGTTAATGAATCCACGGTGCGAATTGAAAGTATACGGCATGAACAACCTAATAATTTAACACGTCGAAAAAAATAAAAAATATCCTCCACTTTAATACGAACTCCATGAAACTATTACCAGTTACGTAAATAAAGAAATTACAATGGATATTTTTTTAAATTCCATAGGGAATTTCATAATTTTGACTATTCATTTTTTTACTAATGCATATAAGGACATACTTTTTTACTATCATATTACTTTTGTGAACATATTTAATGTAATTTCGAACACATTTTTTGAACCACTGAAAATAAAATATTTTATAGCACCAATATTCCGCTTATTTCATTTCTTTTGTTCAAAACACAGTAACCGTACCAATTTTCCGTTTACCTGACGTGCTAGTTTCGTGGTCATAAAATCATTAAATAAAAAATGTAAAGAAAGAAAAAAACGGCGTTGGTGGACGTAAACATTATTACATCAAAACCGTCGTTTACACGGAGGAAGTATTTTGCTGCAAGATCTTCAGAGGGGAGACAAAGAGCAATATTTATAAATTGCTGCAGAATGCCATCTTAAATATTTGACCTACCCGACAGTAAATTTACAAATAAACGTGGCACCACTAAAAAACAGTTGATTATCAAACCCTCGAATGCAGGTGAACACGAGCGAATCTGTTGCGACGGGCCGAATGACATTCACGCTGAATGTCATTTCTTTTGATCTTACCGCCAACCGATCGAACCGCACCGAAGGCGAACGAATGATACGAAAACGGTCGTTCGTTCGCGTTCGGCGTACTGTTTACACTTGATCGTTAATAAACCGAATTCGCGTTCGTTCGCGTTCACGGCCCTAATGTAAACGCACCTTAAAACGCCGTGTAAATAATGCGTCGAACCGTCTCGAAAGCGTTTACGGACGCGACCGACTGGCTGTGCTAAAACGTATTATTTTTTTTTTCGTCGAAAAATCGATTTTACTAAAACCGTTTTATTCAGTTGTATAACGTGCGATTGCAGAATTTACGAGAAACGCCTATTATTCGTTACGATCATTGTACGGTATAATATTATAATGACGATGTTATATGTGCGTTTTGTTCTCTGCGAAAATAACGTCTCGACGAAAAATCATTTCGTCCGTATTCGTACGATGATATTACGTCCGTATCGCCCCAGTGGCGAATTTAGGGGGCGCCACTAATGCTGAAGCACCCACCGTTACGCGTATTTTTATTAAAAATTACTAATGATTTGCCAAGTGGCGAATTTTCGGTACGGGCTACCAGAACGCGCGCCGCGCGCCGTGAAGTAGCAAACACCAGTCGGCGACCACGCACAATTATTTTGAAGTAGGCGCACTGGTTTTCTATAGCTTTAGAACTGATTAACTGATAAGTCAGCTGCTCGGCTTTCGATACACGCTGAAATAGATAAGAATATCTATCTCAGTGTCAACACGTTGGGTTTTGTATAGTGTCTATATGATATCGTCACAGAACACGATATTACTATATCATTGATTAAATATACATCAAATGATATTTGAAAAGAAGAATGCAATTAGAGGACTTGTCGATATAATAATTGTAAAAGGTATAAATTATATTATATTACATTGTATTTTTATGTACCTAATTATTAAAAAACAATAAATTTTAAATTGTTTATAAGTTTTATACTGCTTAATTATGTTTCAGTACCAAATTTTTATTTTCCATAATATGTAATTTAGGACTATTGTTATCGACAAAAATGCATCCACCATAAAAAAAAATCCTAGATCCGCCACTTTATCACCGTATTTACTAATATGCGAACGCGGACATCGCGAAATATTTCGGTGAATTTTACGGACGTGAAAAATTCTCCTTCCGAAAAACTGGTCTACAGAAACGTATTTGAATTGACGGCGCGGGCGTCGTCGTAAACTTCGGGACGGCTTTTAAAATATCAACTATATTATAACATAGTCTTATAGCGAAAAAAAATACATAAAAAGTAGTAATAATAATAATCATAAATACTAATAATAATAACACCGTGTTAATGATGAATCGAACGTCACGGCTCGTGGTCAATGTGTTTGGAGGAAACTTTACAGAGGTACGAGAGAAAAAAAAACTCGTCGAGATCGAACGTACGGCATGTCTACTTGATCGTACTTCGTTTTGAAAATCCCATCGAAGGTACACTCGACCGTTCGAACGATGCTAATATATAAATCGGTCGGGCGTCGTTTCACTCGAGCCCGAAATCGAATGATTCGAATTAAAATTTTAATTTCGCTTTTCCGTGCGAAAACTCCATCGTTTTAAGCGTTAAAAAACTATAATACGATCATCGGCCCGACCGTGAATAATCGTAAGTTAAAGTTTAAACGCTCGGTACCGAAAACCGATAGCGTTTTCGTAGCAAATAACACAAATCCGAATTCAAGTCGAATTATTCGTGTAAACAATCGGGCCGACGAAAATATTGAATAAAGTGTTTTACGCGGCGCATTGTTATGCTACGGACGATTATCGTGTAGTCGGGGACTCAAGAGGGTATTTATTAAAAAAATATACAAAGCCAATGGAAAACAAAAAAAAAAAAAAAATGTTGTTGTGAATTCACCCTCTATCTCGGACTCCGATAAAATCGAACTGTATACTCTTTGCCAAAAACCGTAAAATATGATACACACGGAGCGTTTAATAAATCTCTCAGCTATAAATAACCCATACACTCGACGTACACTCGACTCGGGGTTTCGCTGGTAATTTTATAGGCATTAATTTATTTACACGCAAATCGAAATGGAACAAAAATCATTAATTTGTGTACAAATGTTTATTTATTGGGTACATCTTTCAACCGAATCAATATTGTGTAATTTTGAAATTAATGAACTTTTTAATGTAAACCAAATAGAAACTCGGAATAATTAATTAAATGGAAACGATGTTTTATGATATTAACAGATAGTTGATTTGTAGGTTAACTTTAAAACATATCCATTATAAATTATAATAATAAAATACAATTTATAATTTATAATCATTTTGCATTTTAGTTTATAATCGTTCAAATATGTCATACTATTCGTTTTTCACCATTTGATAAATATCGTTTCTATCTTAAATAATTATTATCTATAATTACAGGCCTACAAAAAATAAACGAGACTTAATAATATGTTCTCACTCGTGTCAAATAAATAAATACATTAAAAACTACTTATAAACTACTCTCATAATGAACGTACTTGCTAAACAAGAGCAATATTTGTATAGGGTGAGTCAGATCTATTTGGCAAATGCAATAACTTTTTTTCTACTCATTATTTTTAATTTTTTTTATTTATTTATTTATTTATAAATACTTGTCATATGATACAACGAATCATATTTAAAGATTTTTATATTTTAGAACTCAAATTTTAAAAAAATGTAATTTTACTGTACAGTTTGGTGAAAAATTCAAAATAGCTATTTTTTCAAATGGATTTTTATAATAATGTTTGTGCTTAAATCTCGTTCATTAATTGTCTACGTTTTTTTTTTTTTTTAGGTAATGAAAAATTGACACTAATTTTGTGTTCCACATGGTTGTATCAGATATTATAATTTGATATCCATAATCAATTTCATGACTGATTGAAATTCAATTTATTTCAAGATTTTCGTTCTTACTCATATCCTGTTATATTACGTATAATTAATTAAAATCACGGCTACAGATAATAATATTTGTACTACAGTAATATACCACAGTATATTGTTATGTATATCAGTAATTTAAATTAATTGCATAGTGATTAAATGATGGAATATTATCACATTGAAATCTTAATTTGTGCATAATGATATCTTTAAATCTAGATTTTTTAAATCTTTAAATGTACATAATTTCTCGAAAAGATCAATCTCAAAATAACTTATTTAATCCTAATAGAGAACGTACAATTTCAAAAAGTTAAAAAAAAAAAACTATGAGTTAATGACCAAACTTCAATAACATACTTAAATACCATAGTTTTTTTGAATAGCTGGTTTACAAAATTTTCATTTTTATTTTTTTCCTAAATGGTAAATAAAATTAAACATTTATAAATTTGAGTTTCAAAAATCAAAAATAATTTTAAAACGATTTTGTTGTAGCGCAGTACTATAATATTTATAAAAAAAAAAAGTCAAACATAACGAATAGAAAAATGTATTGCATTATTTGTCAAACAGATCTGTCTCACCTTGTATCGCTGAATTCTCACGTTATTGTTATAAATGGCGACAGTTGTTAACTGAAACTATAACTAAATTATTTCCGATTTGACGCATATAATAACTATGATAAACATCGAGAGTTTGGCCGCCCGCGTAAAATCCGAATAGAAACCCGTATGGGATCCGCCTTTTAATACGTTATAACAACGGCTAAAAGAAAATTCGATTCCGCCACAAGACATCAGAGTAACAATGATCAACAATATTGGACTAGACGAAAAATAAAGGCTCTTGTGTTCCGTTATATTATCAAAGAGGCAAAAAACAATAATTTGTCATAATAATGATAATAATAATAATAATAATACAAATAATAACATCGTATCGATTTTTGTTTCGCGCGCAGGGTGCACGACCTTTTGTGTAATTTCACTATTATGATAGAGCGATACGTACATTCGTATCAATACGTAGGTCCACCAAACTCATTCCGCTGTGAATTTATGGTTTACGGTATCGCGGCCGTGCGCCCGCGTCGTGAAATATACGTCCGTATTAAAATAGCGGATTCCGCTCACGTTTTTATCGTCTCGGAAAAGGTACCAATAGTAAATTTCTCCCGTCACGCAATAATACCTGTCTGGTTTTCGAGTGCTTTACATAAATCGAGACGCGTTTCGTCGGGGTTAAATATCGTTCGGGAAACGACGAACGCGAAACACCCGCCGCGACGTCGCGTTGCCGCGGCGACGACGACGACGACGCTGCGATTTCGACCTTTTCGCAAGCCGACCCCGCGGAACTACGACCCGAACGACGACGACTATCATAGTATATAAAAATAATAATAATAATAATAATAATAGTAATAATAAAAACGTGTTTAATTTAGTCAAACGTTTTTTTTTTTTTTTTCAAAATCGCTCCGCACCGGGACGAGTGTTATTGTCTCATCGTGTCGTCGCGTCAGCACGTCCGCTGTATAAGGCATTGGTCCTGTCGGTAAGTGCGCGAACGTTCCAAAAAAAGGCGACTGGTTCGCGCGAGAAATCACCTCTCGACGAGCACAGTTCGCCCGGAAACGAATAAACGGTCAGAGCACGTTGGAAAAACTTCAGACTTCAAACTCGTACCGACTACGCGTGGTACCTAGGGTTCTAAAATTTCATGAAATATTTCGTTTACACGAAAAATAAAAATTTTCCCAAAATAAATATAAAAAAAAATGGTTGTTTTCCAATTAATACATATTAGAGCTATTCAGCTATATTATGTAATAAAGATGAGAAAACACGTTGTAATTAGGTAGTATATCTATTCTATTCTATGAAAACATTGAAAACATAAATAATTTTTAAGCACAAAGTGCCCAATGCCCATGGTTTTTTATGTTACTTTTAGTTCTGTAGTGTTTAATTTTTTACTAAATTTATAATGTATAAATAAAGGTGATACCTAAATATAGCCTGAACCAAATTATATACACATATACAGTTTTACTTATACATAAAACATACTTACTGTTCATTTTTAACCCTTGCATTTGTGAATGTTATCTATACATTTACTTTTTACAAAACAATATTATTTATCTATTACAGATTTTACTTTTTTTTTTCTCAAAATTATTTATGAAATGATATTATCTCTAAATAAGTACAAAAAGTACAATATTAGACAGATATCTAATTTGTAACTAGACACTTAAGATTTCTTTTGCAAATTACAATTTACAACACAACACAAGAAAAAATAAATAAATAATCATTACGAAATAACGAACTATTATCAAGTAAATAAAATTCTTCTAGCTCCAAAAATCATTAATAGTTACAACCACGGTCTTAGAAGATATCTTGTAAGACCGTGGTTACAACCTAAACTTTATAAAACTCAATATGTTTTATTATTTGTTATCTGGTATAAAACATGGAGCCTTCACAATACGCCGTGTCGCATAGATTTTTATAAATTCAGTGCGTAGGTAACAAAATAATTATTAGTTTATATTATGGTCAAACTGTAAGTCTATAAGCAAGGAATGATAGAATCTGATTGATAACATTTCACTAATACATACACTAAACTATATAAATACATGGAACGCGCGTATTAAAGAAAATATGAGCCTCCTTGGAGGCCGCCATATGTATTCCGAGTCATGGCAGAGATAAGGAAATGTAATGTTCTCCATGAAAATCTCACCGGTTTCGAAACCCACGTTTATGTAAAAACACATGAAATATAACATTTACATTAGAACCGCGCGCACAATTCTAAACACTTGGTTCAGTGTTTCCAAAGTTTTTTTTATTCTACACCCCCTTGTAGATTATAAAAAACCTCATGCCTCCCCATATCAATAAAAAATAAAAATGTAACGTCTTTTTTTTTCAAAATTAATATTATGAAATAAATTACAAAACAATAATAAGTACTTCATAAATTTCACTGAGTTTAAGTTAGTACAACTTTGGTGCTAAGGAACTTAGTACTAAAGCAGTTAAATATTATATATCAACGGTCGGCAACTGGCGGACCACGGTCCAAGTCCGGACCGCTGTCCAAGTCCGGACCGCTGTCCAAGTCCGGACGGCGGTCCAAGTCCGGACCGCGGAAGGCAGTGATCTGGACCGTTGACATAATATCTTTCTTTGATAGTTTATTTAGTACGTTATTTCAATTTCCGTCGTGATTATTAAAAAATGGCATCGTTTTGTAAAACAATTTGTTATAAACAATCATAGAACAAAGTTAACGGATTCTCACCTTGAGCCTAGAGGACATATTTCGTGTTAGATGTTCTACAAGAGTTACCGATTTCAAGTTAATATAGCCGAAGACGAAAAATGCGATTTCTCACATAACATTATAAGGTATGTTTACTCTTCAAATAATTTTAACGTTTTAGCAAAAAATCATTGAATAATGTAATAAAATTAATTATTTTCACGGACCCCGTTTACGTATTGTTTTAGTTTTCCGGACTCCAATAGAAATCACTTGCCGACCCCTGGTATATATGTATAATAAGTTATAATTATTATTGTTTTTAATTTCGTTATTTTAGTGATGGTATATTTGCTCGATTCATATTTCATTCCTGCGATTTCATCATTGTTCAACCAATGCAGTACCTACCTAAACTCATCTCTACGGAGGCATTCCACCCTCTCTCCCCACACCGGGAAACACCGAGTCGTACGTTCGGTTCGAACATTAATGTGCAGTCAAAAGTCCCCCGGAAAATTAGATTTCGCGTAAACAAGCCATAAAATAATTATGTAGCTGCCGTTCTAAGTAGGTAGAGGCGTTCGCCCGGCGACGGTAATATCGTAATATTATGACGTCGTCGCCGGGACCGCACGCGAATTTATTTTCGCGTACGGTCGTCGTCTCTTATCACGGTATACGGCGTACTCTCCAAACAAATATTGTTATTATCGTCGCGAAGAGCCTTAAGTTATAATATTTACGATAATATGCCGCCGTTATTATACGCGGAACGTGAGTGTGCGTCGTGCCTAACGCATGTGTATCCCGGGAAACGCGTCAAGGCGCGCGCTGTTGCACCGGGAGGTAAACGACGCTTTTTGCGAAGAACGCGGTCGCCGAGTCACTCGAAACGATGATTTCATTACTGCACGCGGAATTTACATAATATTCAATAAACACTGAAATTCCCATATTATCCACGTCACGTTTGCGTCGCGCACAGAACCGATACGCGTCCATGCTCGAACACGTCATAATAATACGATTATAATACGATTACACACGGCGCGCGGCGTTTCAGACGTATTCGACGGCGTTGCAACGGACTTTGTTCCGTTCGATGAGCTCGACTTTTTTCTACTTACAAATAACTACCGAGGTACCGTTCTACGGTGTTCCGGAAAAACTATTTATTTTTTTTTCCACTCGATTTTTTTAAGTCTTACGATGTTTTCCAAAAACGTTAACCAATATTCGCCACGATATTACGAGAGAGGATTTTTTTTTTTTTTTTTTTTTAAATGTCCACATTAACATTTTTATGATTGAACCGCCGGTTAAAGAGATATAATCAGCTTTTATATAGTTATAAGAACAGTGGAGTGGCGGCGGGACGTTTTTGCGGAGTACCTACTCCGGGGGCTTCTCCTCGCCGTCGCTCTGAACTCGAAACGCTTTTTTTTTTATATCTTTAACTATCGGTCCGGCAATAAAAATGCAAATACGACAGCGTTCCAAAAAAGTATTCTCTTTCATCGCGCTACGTGCACTACGGTCTTTGGTCACCGTTCAAGGAGACTGGAAAACAATATCAACGGCCGTATCGAGAAAATAAAAGCCCAGTACGGTTCAATCGGTCGGCAGTCTAAATTAATTTTCACACGAATCGTGTGATTTCAAACTATTCGTATAGTGATAGGTACTTTTGCACCAATCATTTCGCACTGTTGTTTAGGAAAAGTCACTATATAGACTGCGTTGCGTCTCGGAAAAGCACGAAAAACGTAACTATACATTCATGACCGTGAATATTCGCCGTGATCAATTTGACCACAATAATTTCGATTCGATAAATATTGACGGCGATATTCCTACCTATTGCGTTACAATGTTTCCGCGTACACGTCCATTGTGCGTTCACTCCACTGTCATTATCAAAACCATTAATGGGGAGCTAACTTCGTGATATTGTCTATATGGTGTGTGTGTGTGTGTGTGTGTGTGTGTGTGTGTGTGTGTGTGTGTGTGTGTGTTTGTAAACAAATTTCCATACAAGGTGACTGCGTGGTTTCGTCATACGTTTCTTTATTATTTCATGTTTCACTCGTTCTCTATGTTTGGATATATGTTGTTAATACCGGCATAAAATTTGCATATGCACTCAGCACGTTTTGCATAATTGAACTGTTAAAACGTAAATTTACTAAGACGGAACTCGCTCGCTGCATCTACGATGCACAGATTTTATAGAAAACAAAAACGTACACCCCAAATAGCGCCGTTAACATTTTAACGTGTGTATAAAATATATATATTGTATAAAATGTTATATGGTCGTATAAATCATACACGGATGAACTGATATTTATATTTTACCGTTTCCCGCCGACTCTCAATTTGCATGCGACTTAAATAGCTTAAACACTGTTATAATACCACATTCGTTGATTATATGCAAAAAACGAAAACATCAAAAAGAGATAAAATCAAATTTGATTTGTTCGAAATACAAAGTTCGATGAAACGCCACGTCATATCTATTTGTGATTTATCTACACTATGATAATATGTATGTGTGTGTGTGTTCGTTTTGATCGATCTGTCGAATGATATAAGCCGAACGAAAATCAAAACACATACATTTATTTATTCGTTTCATATCCATGTGTTCTCGTGGAATTGTTTTTTTATCAACTCGTTCGTCTACCGTGCGCCAACTATCGATCGTGAATTATTTATTTTATTTATTTATTTATTTATTTGATAAACGCCTGGTAGGCTCAAGTACAGATTTATAACATAGTTTACAGGACGACAGGGGCGTATTTATGGTGGGGGGGGGCTGAGGTGGTTTCAGTCCCCCCCCGAAATCCATGAATTGTTTACGAAGTCGGCTTATTATGTCCTATCAGATGTAAATCGTAAAAGTTCAATATAATAGTTTAAAGAATTATTAGTAACAACGAACAGGTTATTCATGTAATGTGTCTGACGATTTTGATCGTAACGATTATACCTTTGAGTTTGGTTTAATAGGCTGGATTGGGGAATTTCAGTTGGAGAAAATACCACAGCCCCCCCCCTCAAAAAAATCTTAATACGCCCCTGCAGGATGTCGTATTACAAAAATGATTTAAAAGTGTGATATAATCATGTAAATGTTGTACGTGGGATCAACAATAATCATAAACAAGAGAATATAATTACTACAATTTGGATAGACCAGTGATTTAAATAGTGACGTTTTAGATCTGACAGATTGTCATCACAAACGCGTCGTGGCGGCTCTTGGTAAACACGTTTAGTTTTCTTTCGGGTTCGTTTGTGTTGGTATATTGGTGAAGACAAAATACTATCGAAATATAATATCAAAAGCGCAAATCGACGAAAGATCACGATCTCGTCCATAAAATCGAATCGTAAATGATCCGTCGTCTTTGTAAAAGCGAACGGTCCGTCTCGTATTCGACGGGACGAACGCGCGGCCACGGGATTCGTACTGACGAGTCTGACGACACGACTACCAGCGCCACACGGCCATCGTCGATCTCGTGAGCAACAGCACCCGGTTAGACGGTGACGCGACGACGAAACGGTTTTCCGGCGGACTCGGGCGGAGAACGTTGGTTCCGTTTCGGTTATTATAAATTAAAACTTTCCAGCCTCTCGTCTGAGACCTCTGGCGCGATAATATATACGTCGGAACAACTCGATCAAATTGCTTTATGACGCGCGAGCCACATTATACTTTGTCCACCACGCCGAAGTTTGTGCGTGATCCGTGCGCTCAACTTAATATTAAACGTTCACAGGCGACAAATCGTGCCCCTTTGAAAACTACCGCGAGCAATCGTAAACGTTCCGTTTGCGTCTGTCTTTATTTCTCTCTCTCTCTCTCTCTCTCTCTCTCTCTCTCTCTCTTTCCGCTCGTTTCTCACGAGATTTATGCGCAGAAAACGGGCCCAAAACGCGAAACGTCGTACTTAGACAGTGGTCCTGCCGCACCTGCGTTCTGTTTTCCGCTCGCGAAAATAACGCGTCTTAGAGCGTTCGAATTCTGTCCAAGGCTCGTTTTGGATTCAAAGACGTTTGAATATTATTATTGTTTGCGAAGGGTGGCCGCCGCCGCCGACGACGACGACAGTGTTCGACTAGATTCCTATTCGATTATTTGGCGGCTGTAGTGTACTCGGCGTGACGGCGTTCCACGAGAGTCGGTCGTTATTCGCAAATCGAATTATGCGACTGTACGGTTCGTTTGAACGAAAACGCCGGCGTACTTACCGACAGCGTGCACGCGCAAGGAATGAATGGATCGCGAGTGGGGCGTTTGTCAGTGCGTGATGTAAACCGTTTATAACGACGTCGTCTCGTGGACCACAACAAGTGGTCGTCTTATCTCGTACGTCGTGTTAAGCGATCGTTTTTTTTTTTTTTTTTTACACCGTAGTCATTTATACCGCGACCGCCGTCGTTTTAACCGATCGATTGTTCTACGCGAGTATAGTGGTCGGCCAACATTGACACAATCGATTTTTGCCGTCGTGTTTGATGTTTGACGACTGACATACGCTCGTACGGTGTGTCTATATAACTACCATGTTGTCACGCACAGATCGCCTAAAGCTGTTAAATATTAACTGTTGAAGAAGGTCCTCTCCTTTAACGCGCACAACACAATCCATCGGTTCCATTAAACACCCGTCGTCGCATAACATATTATAATCTCAAACGAGTCCTTTGAACGAATACAACAAGTTGTGTTCGGATAAGTTATCAGAGTCCAATATTAAGAGTTGTGGCATGAAATGTATACAACATACGGTACGGTTTTAATATACTCGTAGATATTTATATGTATGTTTTAGATTAAAAAAAAAATTCAGTATTAACTTTGACGGGAGTTTAGATTTTTAAATAACTACGGTTTTTCGTCAAAGTGTTTCTTATCTATTAGGCCGATGCAAAAACTATTTTTCAATTTTTTTTTTTTTTTTTTATTAATGCTATAATATTCAGCGCTCCCCATGGTATGTAACAATAATTTTTCAACGATCCTTATCGAAGTAATTCTTTTTAAGATTGTTTTCTCCACTATCAACCACCACTTAAATTTCGATTCTAGATTCATTAGATCTTGCGAGTATGTCATTTAAATTGTACTAACACTATTCCTCTACTCTGAATATTCAATGTTTATAATATCTCTTAAGCTATTGGCCTCGTTTGAATAACGAAAGTTCCTAGAGCTACATATTATCTTTCGTGATATTACGATATAAATGACGGTGATCTATCAAAATAACTTTTGAAAAAAATTGGAAATAAAATAAATTCGAATTTATTCCTTCATAAAATTGTAGCACAGACTTTAAATGTTCGCTGAATGAATAAAATAAAAATGAATGTTGAAAAAACAACGAAATAAGATAAAAGTTATTGCGTCGTTCAAAATACGAGTATGTATCTGACACGCCCTTTATATTATATCGTTACATGGTATTTATCGCCAGATATGTAATAAAAATCGTTGGACGGGGTTTTAGCACACGAAATATGATCAAAAAAATACGTTCGTGTCAGTTTTATTCGAAATCAAATATGAGATTAAATCACACGGGTGACATAACGTCTACGACCCACGTGACTTTAACCGTAAGTAAATAATCGCTGGCCGCCGCGAGACAATTAGTGGAGTACGCATTTCCAGTTGTACACCAACGGTAAAACGATGTTCGAGAACGGCGGAGTGAAGTCGCTTGGTTTACGTCACCACCACGATTAAGGAAATTTTAATCGTGGCAACGACGTGACAATAACACGATCCGAGACAGTGGCGGCTATCCTATGGTCTATGTGTTGCTTAAGCATATGCTAACACATACAAAATTTGGTAGGTTGGTGGGTACCTGGGTTGGTGGTGAAATGGATGTTACATAATGGTGTAATTAACATTAGGTGTTAGAGTATTTATTTATAATACTATGACTTATTACTTAATACTTATAAGTGTAATATAAGTAAAAACGAAACAGTACTAAAAAAAGTGTGGTTTTAAGCAAACATTTAATTTAATTGTACTAAGGGTATTGCATAATGTATATTTTGTAATTAAAAAACGGTTGTTCTTGTTTTAATTCATAGTTATAAGTATAATTTATTAATTTTGTAATTAATTTATAAAATAGAAGATAATGTTTTTTTTTTAGCTATTACAAGTTATATTTTGATAATTGGTAATTATATTTTCTAATAAATATATGAAGGTAGATGGGTCCTCAGAAATATTTTCAGCAACACATATTAATTTGAGGATAGCCGCCACTGATCCGAGAACTCACTCGACTGTCGCGACATCACACGCCGATCACTGTATAATACACCCAGTGACGTATTTACGGGGGGGCGCCCCTTGTCTCGATCCCCCCCTGCACCAGAAGAATACAAAATTTAATTTACGTCTGAAATGAAATGTACTATATCTACAAGATTCCAGACTCAAATACAAAATAATATATTATAAAATTGAATTTAGAACTCATAAACGACTTATTACGTAAGAATAGAGGAAGAGAATATTC
This sequence comes from Therioaphis trifolii, assembly GCA_027580255.1. Lineage (NCBI taxonomy): Eukaryota > Metazoa > Arthropoda > Insecta > Hemiptera > Aphididae > Therioaphis > Therioaphis trifolii. The sequence continues at coordinate 31,184,802 of CM050410.1, read as the reverse complement.
ATTTACTACCTATATTATTATGTATTTATACATCGATATTGTATCATGTTATAATTTGTAATTCAGCGATAATGGTGAAGAGGGTCACTAAGAATATAATAAATATTTTTTGGACCCCAACCCCCCCAGAAAAAAATTGAAAATACGCCACTGAATACACCAGTGTTTTCCAACTTCTGTTACACGCGGAACCATTTCGGGAGCTTGGACTTTTCGTGGAACCCCCATATTTTTTTTCTACAATAGTGTAATGCTGACGCGTGTTTTGTACACTTAAAATGATTGGAGTGAACCCACGACCGGCCGTTTCGCCGGCCGGCGGCCCGAAATTTGTTACATTTCTTACATTATTTTGATGCCCGATTCGAAGATTTTAAAACTTAAACTTATTTATTGTCCTATCTCCCTATTGCCCCCCTCCCGAAAACTCATTCTAAATATGGTGCCATGCCCCTATACACATTTTAAAAACCATAATATTGTATTTAACAGCGAAGATTGAGTTTATTTAAACAATAAAATGATGATACTTGTTCTCATAAAATAAATATCATTCACTGTACCTTCTGTGAGTATTTATTTCTCATTGGTGTTTATTTTTAATGTAATTCAAGGTAGAAAGAATGTTCAAGATAGAACATTTCAGAAATTTATCATTGCGGTAAGTTGTAATATTCACATATATATATGTGTATCAAAACTTTTGAAAAATACTGTAAACATTGTATTTACTTTACCAGGTGATTAAAATACGAAACTCGCCGGCCGGCGAGTCTAAATGAGTGAGTTTTTCGGACACTCCCGGCACAAGGCTTTCACGGAACCCTTGGCGCCGGCTCGCCGAACCCTTAGGTTCCTCGGAACACCGGTCGGGAAACACTACAGACGGCGATAGTAAAACGATACATTAATATTATTCACTAAACGACTACCGCGTGTCGGACAACGTTAAACCGCCTCAAACCGTATCGGCCGTCGCGTCGCCTTGACGGCTATTAATTAATAAATCACGTGTCCGGCCAAACGTATCGGGTTTTTTTATCCTTTTACGTTGTTAAAAACGTTGTTGTTTTTTTCTCCGATCGTGCGCATAAATGATCGATTAAAACGATATTATTATACGTTTGGATATAATAAATGTATATAATATTGCGTAACGTATCATTATTTTTTTGTCGCGCTGTCCAATAATTGATATAAGTTAATATTATAATTGTTATTATTGTTATTACTGTTGCCGTTGTGTATTATGAGTCTAGAGGTCGGATTTATATGATTTCACATATTTGTTTTTAGTCTATGCGGTTGAACGGGAGTGAGAAATCTTTACGATTCATGAAACACAGAGTTCATAGGAAAAAAATTGTTTTGCATAAAAAAGCATATTTTAGAGGTTAGATAATATTTAACACGTCATAGAATATTTGAGAATATTATTGTCGTATCGCCATATAATGAACATATTTCACGTATATCAGCACTTTGATAAATAAAATGTTCACTAAATGATTGATATCTGGGTTTTAATAAAAATTAATCTCCAGGTAAACTTTCGGAAAATTATTCACCGACTGTGGTAGCCGAATCGCAATATTCTCCAGTGACATCGGTTGATGTCGAACGGTCCTTTAGCATGTACGAAAACATTCATACAAACCGGCGTATACTAAAATGACACCGGAACACATTGAACAATATATTATAGTTATTAAATGTTATCGTAAAATCAATTAAATTAAATATATTTAAAATCAAACGAATAAAAAATAAATTTAAATCGAATTTTTTTTTTTTTTGTTAATATTAAGAGGATATTTTGCATAATTTAGGATATTAAACATCATATATATATATATATATGGTATTTTAAAAGAATATTAAGAGAATATATTGCCTATTTTATGTGACATAAAAACGTCATATTTTAAGGATTTTAAGAGAATATAAATCCGACCTCTAATTATTATGACCAAAGCGGACGTAAAACATAATACGCCGCTGCCGTATTCGCTGTGGAAACACGACAGCGTCGTTAAAAAAAAATCGAAAAAAAAAAATAAAATAAAAGTTCAACATCGACGGAGCGTTACGGAATTCGCGCGCGGGCTACGTGTACCGAGCAAATACGTTTCGATTAATCACAATGTTCGGCGCGACCACAAAAAAACCCGATAAAACGTCTTTCGCGGGCCAAACGATAAAATTAACTTTTGGGCCGTTTTTCCCGGACTACGACTCGCGGGCGGGGGAGGTTTTGATAAATTGTCGCGGCGCTCACGTCGTTTGTGCCCTCCAACCGCGGCGGCGGCGGCGGTTATGATTCCCGTGCGTCGTCAGTGTTTTCGGCGTTGAATGGAAACGACGAAATTCACGATAATATGCCGCGGTCAATATTGTGCGCGCGCGACGGCCTATCGGTGTATTTATTATGCGACAGGGGCTCCGTGTGCCGACTACAACAGTTCTCCTTGTCACGGGTCACCCCAAGCACGTGAGTGATAGATTACCGCGGCGCGGGAGCCGCCGCACGGCAAAAAGGCGAGAATTAATATTAAAAAAAATAATAAATAATAATAATAATAACAACAATCACAATAATGACAAACAAAATCACGATATTATAATTTATAATATTATATTGTCCGCAGCGTGTAAATGTGTATATCAAAAAAAAAAAGACGATAATTTAATTATTTTCCCGACGTGATCGTATATACAGTGTACACATTGATTATTTAGTATTAAAATAACACTGATATTCTTGGTCAACTTGGTGTGTGTGGTTTTTTTTTTTACTGTAGCAGTTTTATAACTTTTATCTTTTTTTTTTTTTTTTACTCTGACTTCTAATTAGATTCCGAGTAAAACGAAAAATGTGCGTGCGTGTGTGTGTTTTATCGTTTAATTTTATTATTTTTTTGTTTTGACTGTGATCACGATATTTTTTTTTGGTTTAAAATAAAATGAAAAAACAACGAATCCCTCGAAAAATTAAAAAATGTGATCTAGTGGATATTTCTAAAAGGTAATATTATTTGTGATTTCATAAGTACGTAAAAAAAAAAAAAAAAAATTGCTTAATAATTAAGAAAAATCGGTAAATAAATCCCGTGGTTTAGATTTAAAAATAAAAAAATTATGATTTCGCTGTAACTATGATAATAACGGCGATAGTAATTTGAAATAATGTTACACGAATTGAATACGATTTTGAAACGATTTCGGTCACTTTTGGGCTAGCATGTGAGAAAGCATATTATATAAATATTCATACTGAAAATACCGCGTTTCAATATAAGTTTAATTTCACGAAACGTTGAATTTCCAATATTATTAAATAACAAAAGCTTACACGTATAACACTGGAACAATGATTATAGGTACCGAAAACACGTCGAAAATTATTTTTCGTAATCGTTTGAAGTTTGAACTTTGATGAAAACAGTTATTTTTACTTATAAGTAATAACATTTTTTTTTCAATCAAAAAACCTTATGGCCGTTTTTTTATGGACTGCTTCTAATAGACCAAATTATATTATTATTAATAATCTATCCGGTCAGTTATAAAACATCGGATATTTAACATAAGCGTGAAACGTGTAACGAAATTGTCTCCCCGTTTCAGTCGAGGAATTAATTACTTTTTGAATAACTAAGTTACAGAAATGAATGGACTGAAATTTAAATGGCAGTACCTACATAAATAAATAAATATATATATATATTTTTTTTTATTACTCTATCTTTTAGATGTTCCTTATGAACCGGGATTAATTTTGTGTAAAATATGAGGTGTTTTCGTTAAAATCGTTGTATTAAATCTCTACTCTACAAAAAAAAAAAAAAAAAAAAAACACGAAAAACAGACATTACATCGTATCAAACAAATTACGCGTATAACAGATGTACGTATCAAAGGTTGTAGAAAATATAAAAAAGCTAAAAGCATTCGAGTCGACCGAGTAAATTAGAGATAACATAGTTTTTTGGTGTGTTTTCTCTCGGTAGACTGTTATCGTTCATAATATTTTTATTAAATAGTACTTTTATGATATATTTTTATTTTTATTAATTAATAATTTCGTTTTTCACTACTGTGAATCGAAAATTGTTGTGTTATAGCTATTTATAATTTTATTTTTTACATTATTGAAATGTGACTGTCTGTTTGTTTGAAAAAAAAAAATATTCCCACTGTTTAAAATATCTATACAGTTGGTGTGTACACTGTATAGTAAATACAATTTCCATCTCAATAGTACTCAGTTCTTTTAAAAAATATATATAATACCAAAATCAAAAAATATCCATTAATAAAATTGATAAACAATAATCCAATGTAAACAAATGGAATAGGTTATGAAATGTATGCAATAATTCTGAAAATAAATGAAATAACAATAATGTTACAATATTGAGTTCGGCTAGAGTTTAAATCATATTATTGTGTTGTTACAACATTGTCACATATAATACTATTATGGAAAATAATTATTTCAGAGTTCTACCAAAAAAAAAAAACTACGAAAAATGTTTACAAATACAATTCATTGTGTACATTCATAGATTTTATTTTATTAAGTATTACATACGCACGTGCACTGTCTTCTGAAAGTAATGAATAAATAGTAAATATTATATACACAAAAACTGAATTCACAAAGTTGAGTGAAACACTCAATTACTAAAATGGCATTTAGATAACATTTCCATAGAGTGCACTGAATAGTATCCGTAAAAAAAGCGTTCATCCACGAACCTCGCCCATAGTTGAAATTATATTTTCTTAAAATTCACACTCTGCATAAGTGCAGTTTTTCATTTTTTTAATTTCTTTTGGGTTTTAAATTAATCCTAAGTGATTCACCATAGTTCCATACTTTTGTATTTTTTTTATTTTATTATTTCTGTAGTGTGCATTTTTCGTAACTAATTTAAGTATTTCTTATGTTGAAAATCTTTCTCTGCTTAAATAAAACTACTTAAATCTATAGTGAATAATTAATAAAGCTCACTATCAATTCTGAATTTAATATGACGTAAGCTCAGTTTTCTAGAGTGAAAATCATAAATTTACAAAGCGTACAGCTTATATATAGCTTATATAAAGCACAATTTGAATAAACTAACAAAATAAATAAATAAATAAATAATCGTAAATTTTTAAGTCACCTATTACATAATAATGATGTATTTATTTTTAATATTTGAATAGTTTCACTAATACCAAATAAAATTAATTTTTACAAAATTATAAAACAATAAAAAGCGGATAAATATAAATACTGAAATAAAATGTATTTCATAACATTTATGTTTTTTTTTTAGATGTTGTACATCGATTTATTGACATTTTATGAAATGTCGATATAATTATTGTAATACGTGTGATTGCCAGTGAGTGATTAATTGTCGTGTGTTTTAATTTGTTTATATTTACGTTTGTAGGTATTACATTTATCATTGGTTGTGTACATATAATGTCTGCAAATTACTGAGTTGATGTGACTGCATATTTGGTGTAAATCATAGTAAAACTCCTTGAATTAACTCGGCTAATATCCTCACGCGAACGAGCATTCGAGAAATTACGAAATGATTTACGAGCAGGAATAATATGTATAAATGTGCTCGAGGCCTTTTGACTGAAACACCTACGACCGAACCAAAGACTTTGGTCAGTTGTAAGAGTGCCGTTTTTAAGTTTTATTTTTTTCGTGAATGTATTTAATTTTTTTCTGCCTATACGCAATTCAAACCATTTCAACGGTTTTCCATTCAACGAATGCACACACACACACACACACACACACACACACACACACACACACATGTTTACGCCAGTAATCGTGTCTTACTATATAAATTATTTATACCAATATTCTCTATCTTGAATGAATCTACGTTTACATTAATCAATCATCGCGTAACTTTCCGTACACTTCGCTACGTTTAAGACGATGAACATGACGTATACGGCCGGGGCTCGACTAATCCAACAATACATAGATATAATATATATAACGTTATCTTTGACGTTCCATTACAAGGATCCGAGTCGTATCGATTCTCCGTCGGCAATTTACTAAAATTAAAATAATTACAATTATAACGTCATGTAGTCGCAGATTTGATTTATTTTCAATCAAATACCACGTATTAAGAAATAATAAACGTTTCGTTTTGTATTTTAGCTAGTACACCACAGGGTACGAGTGTATAGTTTATATACGCGTTTATCAGGAAGCACGCATGACTCGAGGCATATCGATCTCATTTCGTGTCTGACGAAATCACATTTCACGATTGGATAAACGAAATAATTAAACGCGTCAAGCAGACACGAGTTGATAACGTACTGCAATTTTTTTTTGTACTTCAATCATTTCGTAAAAACGTTTGTGTGTGTGTGTGTGTGTGTGTGTGTGTGTGTGTGTGTGTGTGTGTGTGTGTGTGTGTGTGTGTGTGTGTGTGTGTGTGTGTGTGTGTGTGTGTGTGACTAGTACACAAGAGTACACGAACTCATTCATTAAATCGATAAAAATAAAAAGTTCAGGGAGGAGGCGGAGTCACTTTGAAATGCGTGTTGTGCAGGAGTATTTTTTCGTTTGTTCGTTCGTTTGTTTGTTTGTTTGTTTTTTTTCCGAAATCTGGACGGAAGGTATTCGAAATTCGACGGAATGGAATTCCGCGCGCGAAACGCGCCCGACAGATATTATAAAAACGAAACGGGTCCGGTGCTCGCTGTATTGGAAAAAAAAAATGGAATATACATTTATCTTTCCCTTCTTTGTAATTTAATTTTTGACATTTTCCATTGTAAGAAGAAACCGTCCCGAAACGGACACGGAGAGAAAGAGAATAATGATCAAAGCGTCGCGCATTAAAAACGCGTACACTCACTGTTCTACGTACTACCGCGGCTTATGAGTCGGACGTAGGTACGTCTAATATAGGACCGCGGGACACGATAATAACGTCTTAGACCGTTGTATAATATATGCGATTAAACCAAAGTAAGAATCTTCCTGATTTCAAAACGCACCGTGACCTCAACTGTGTTGCGAACGGACACATTTCCGAGTGCGTTCTCGTACGGTAATAATCACGAATAATATACGATATCAGGTACCTTACACGTGCATAGGACACGGTGGGTACTACGAGCAAAAAAAAAAAAAAACTTTATGTTCACATGCGTATAATAATATATTGATGTGGTGCCGAGCGGTAATACGCAATGACATTCAAACACGCGTAATGTATCTGTGTGTGTGTGTGTGTGTGTGTGTGTGTGTGTGTGTGTGTGTGTGTGTGTGTGTGTGTGTGTGTGCATGTTCAAGGCAATGACCGTCATATTATTTCGTCTTTAATTACCGTGATTCACGTAGGATAATGATAATACACGCGCGGACGTGAGTTTCGAAAATTAAAACAACATAAAAATATTATTGGTTTTTTATCAAGCCTATCACGTGTAGGTTATCTACTTAATTTCACGAGCGAGACCGTCGGTCTGTTTTTAAATAACGTTTTTCATACGTGTCGTATAATATGTTTTTCTTTTTGCTCGCGATTTTCAATACAAATCAAACTTGATTTTTATTATTATTATTATTGTTTATTTTTTTTTTTTTTGTCTTCTCGGGATTTTAAAAATTTTTGTTTTCGACCAATAATTTAATAGAAGACGTAAACGTTAACAGTTTAAAGTAAGTCGTGAAGTTGTGGCGGTAAAATTTTGCGAAAACTCCGACTTCATCACAGTGGTTAGCTCTCAACTTCAAATGTTACAATGTATGTGGGAAACTATTGATTGGAAGAAAAGATTTGAATATTGAAACGTTCACAAAAAATATTCTATTTTATAACATTTTAAATAATGAATAATAGCTGTCGTTTAATAAATGAAATACTTATAACAAAAAAATGCGCAGGTAAAAATAGTAAATTCCCGTGTTAATTTCCTCGAAAAAATATAATTTTATTGAAATTTTAAATTTTTCGAGTAAAACTTATTCAAGTTTATGATTCCATTTTAAATTATTAAAAACAAGTTGAGCATACTTAATGAATCTGTTGCATATAGGTATAAGATCATCGTCTCTTTAATAAAATTTAATTTTCATTTATTTATTTATTTTTTTTTTGTAAACCTTGAATATCCAAGAAAACATTAATTTATAAAAAATGAGCTCTTTTGATGTTTTACGAATGACTAGAATATTACAAATATATTTTATTTTATCAAAAAAAAAAATAAAAGAATAATAAATGGATAATAGTTATAATAAGTAATGATAAATAAAAGTCGACATCGTTGTCTTTTGAGCTAGAAAAAGTTAGGGTTCGTAATAAAGAAGGAGACAAGTAGAAAAATCAAATATCCGTTAAATTGAATTGTCATGTCGTATGTGTTACGTTATATTCTATTTTTCGTTTAGTCAATAGCTAAATAATAGAGATATTGAACTGTTTGAAATTGTTTTAAAAATATCACTCAGAGATTATTCGATGTTTGTTTTTCTTATTTTCCGTCAAAATGGCTCACTCAATAACCCGACAATACTACGTGATCGTCATTGTAGCGTTCAGCTTAAGTTTTTATAGTTTTGATTTAAGAAACATTGAAAATAAATTTTTAAAAAAACCCCTCAAAACGGGTTTTAAATGTCTGTGAATCATATCGAATTAATTTCAGTTGTTATATTATAATCGTCAACCATTTAAGTCAAAACATATCAATTACTGTGCATTTGTGCTTAACAGTAATAATATAATATATTATCATACTCGTGTATATCATACGAATATCGTATTGCACGTGATATTATACTGCGGTATAAATTATAAGTTCAACTCGACAAAGTCAAATTAGATTATGAGAACATTACTAATGGAATTTGAAATTGTATTATAACTACCTAATATAAGTTTCAAACTCGAATACACGCGGAAAAGTATTAAATAAAAAAAAATAATAATAAAAATAAAAAACACGAGCGAAACTCATTCGACGAGTGTCTTGAAACGGAGTTGTTTTTAAAATAAACTGTTTTCGATTTTAATAATAATTACTATAATTGTTTTTCTAAAATTAATTTTAAAACAAGAAATTCAAACTATTTAGCGAACGTTTTCAAAAGCTTATTTGTTTCTGTTTTAATTAGTGAACGTTATTATGTTTTGTAATTATTACACTTGACATTATACTTATTCGCACAATGGACACATCACATGCATTTGTATAAAATATAATCAATGAACTTGTTAAGTTTTAAATAGTCAGTGCCTTGGTCGTTTATTGACGGTCACGACGCTTTGTGCAGTCGTGATTTTGCACGCACGTGCCATATCTGCTACTAGTTCATTACAGTCCATTTTTGTGTTTTGAAAGTGAGAACCTTATTTAAACAAATATAGTTTTAATTTTAATTTTAATTTTTTTGCTCACTTATTGAGAATGTAAGAATCAATTTCAATGGCAATGTGCATTGTGTAACTTCGGCTAAAATTAGCCGACTATTTTGAGGTAACTATACTCGAGACTCTTATACGAGCTATGTGC